>WNWK01004435.1:0-33017 GCA_009830355.1 Cherax destructor | reverse complement strand
TGAAGTATAATGTTAACTGTTGTGTACTTTGACATTGTATAGAATCAGCTGAGAGTTGTTGCCTGTTGTCCTTAGTTTGTATAGTTGTATGTCGAGACGCCATACGTAGCATGCCCGAGCTGTACGGTTCGTATTTCTAACGGCTGCACCACGGCTGTTCACGTGATTTCCAACCTCTGCCCATGTGATCTGGCATTAGCCAATCATAAGCCTGCCTTTTGAATGCCTCAGTGCCGGGCGGCCTAGTAGATCAGTTCTATCCGAGTAAGCCTAGCAGACGGACACAGGCATAGGCTCTCAGCTCCCATATATCCAACGCCTCATTAAACGCTACCAAAAACCAAGCTCATCGTCTGTTAATATTACCAAATCTATGAAAAGAACCCCACAACACAAGACTTCCACATCACACACAAATTAGCCTTGGCGACACTGCATCTCTTAAACGCTCTGGGGTTTTCAGAGTGATACACCAGTAAAGGCTTCACTTTGAAATCACCACTGGCATTGGCACAAAGCATAAGAGTTAGCCTGTCTTTCATAGGCTTGTGTCCTGGCAGTGCCTTTTCCTCCTGTGTAATGAAGGTCCTGTTTGGCATTTTCTTCCAAAACAGGCCTGTTTCATCACAATTGAACACTTGTTGGGGTTGGAATTGTTCAGCCTCTATGTACCCCTGGAATTCCTGAACATAATTTTCAGCCGCACTTTTGTCACAACTGGCTGCCTCACCATGCCTTATCACACTATGTATGCCACTACGCTTCTTAAATCTGTCAAACCAGCCTTTGCTGGCTTTAAATTTGTTCACTTCAGCACTCGTTGCAGGCCTTTTCTTGACGAGATCATCATGCAACTGCCTTGCTTTTTCAGATATTTTTGCCTGCCTAACACTATCTCCTGCTAATTGTTTCTCGTTGATCCACACTAACAACAAATTTTCCACATCTTCCAGCACTTGCGATCTCTGTTTTGTAATCATATTTGCACCTTTCGCAACAACAGCTTCCTTGATTTTATTTCCCTTGGCCACAATGGTAGCGATGGTTGAGTAGGCTTTGCCATACAGCCTGGCCAGCTCAGCGATACGCACTCCACTTTCATATTTTGCTATTATCTCCTTCACTTCTACCGTATTTCTCAGCCTCTTTACCACAGGGCTGGCACTAGGAGCTTTCTTTGGACCCACGGTGGCTTATTTAGCAGTTGCAAGCACTAAAAGCAATGGAATAATGACAAAATGTATGGTATGAATGCGTGGGTGGCGGTGGCGCTCACTCGCTGGTAAACAATGGCACACTGACTGTGGATAGCGCGTTGTGCCATTCCAGGGCACGTGTACACGTCCAAGACGAATAGCGTATTCCGAGCGGATCATCGTAAACTGAGCCAATATTTTTACGGAAAAATGTATTGCTAACCGAATTTAGCGTAATCCGATGCCATCGTAATCCGGGGTCCACTGTAGTTTCATAAAGTGTACATACATATTTACCTTGGAGAAGAGATGCTGGAGGAGGCTGAGGGTGGAAAAGATAGGCAGAGCGGCGTATGCTGTCAGTGGCCCTTCTTCTCCGTCAACCACATCAACAGCAGTTTCTCCATCTTTTCATGGACAGACGCAGCTTAGAAATTATTGTAACGCCCTTGACTGGCGCTATAGCTTTTATCGACTCCTCCTGCTTTAGTATCGTACATATCGTAGAAGTACTACACTCATACTGCCTGGCCAAGTCCACAACCCTCACACCTCGCTTATGTTTATCTATGATTTCATGCTTTAATTCCATGGACATCATCCTCTTTTTCTTCTCAGCACTGTCCTTTGCACTTACTTTCTTAGGACCTATGATTAGAAAAAAGAAATTTGGCAAAATAACTGCACAAAACGCTCCACAAAACTGCTCCACGGCGAGGTAAACAGTGCACTGGTGAGCGAATGTTGTGGCATTCACTGCGCCAACTAGTGGCAGCATTCTGAAGCTCGCTCGTTATTATTACGTATTATAATGGGGAAGCGCTAAACCCGTAGGACTATCCAGTGCCTGTGGGGGGGAAAAGAATAGAAGGTACTCAGGCTTAATTTAGGGAACTGGAGCACAGATCCAATTCCCTAGATCAAGAGCCCCTCACCAGCATCAAGGAACCTCCCTTGAGGGGGGAGCTCGCTCGTAACTCGGATTTTGGCTCGTAACTCAGAGCAAAAATCGACCGAGCAAAAAACTCGTATGTTGGGGCCCTCATAAGTAGAGGTTCCATTGTACTGTACAGTCATCCCTCCATTTTCGTGTATCTCTGTTTTTGTGTATTTCAGTTTTCGTGCAGTTTTATCAGGGAAAATTGACCTCTGTTTTCGTGTGATTCCCTCCATTTTCGTGCTTGGTCCGGAACCCTGTCCAGTGCCCAGCGCACATACAAAGCCCGCAAGCCCGCCTCCCACGCACATTCTCAGGCAGTGTAGCATTGTTTCTGGTTGAGTGAACATTATCCTGCGAGTTCATACAAAACATTTCTTAACAATCCATTGTTTTTGGCCCTTGATTATTGTGTGTGACTGCTAAATAAGCCACCACGGGCCCAAAGATAGCTCCTAGTGTCAGTCCTTTGGTAAAGAAAGTGAGGAACACCATAGAATTAAAGAAAGAAATCGTAGCAAAGTGGTGAGAGGCAGTGGTGATGAGAGGCAGTGGTGGTGAGAGGCAGTGGTGATGGGAGGCAGTGGTGGTGAGAGGCAGTGGTGATGAGAGGCAGAGGTGGTGAGAGGCAGAGGTGGTGAGAGGCAGAGGTGGTGAGAGGCAGTGGTGATGAGAAGCAGTGGTGAGAGGCAGTGGTGATGAGAGGCAATGGTGGTAAGAGGCAGTCTTAATGTAGAGTGAGAGGTGAGTAAACAAGATTAAATGAATAAACGAGAGAGAATGAGAGTGTAGAAGTTTCGGTAGTTTTGTCAACAAACTAGTTGTTGTTGTTGTTGTTGCTGCTGCTGCTGTTACCAGCCAGCCTGGACAGGAATGATTCCTGTTCACACCTTGAAGCGACTGGAAAGAAGCGGTGGTAGAGGCGGTGATGAGAGGCAGTGGTGATGAGAGGCAGTGGTGGTGAGAGGAGTGGTGATGAGAGGCAGTGGTGGTGAGAGGCAGTGGTGGTGAGAGGCAGTGGTGGTGAGAGGCAGTGGTGGTGAGAGGCAGTGGTGGTGAGAGGCAGTGGTGGTGAGAGGCAGTGGTGGTGAGAGGCAGTGGTGGTAGAGGCAGTGGTGAGAGAGGCAGTGGTGATGAGAGGCGTGTGGGCTGGTGAGAGAGGCAGTGGTGGTGAGACAGTGGTGATGAGAGGCAGTGGTGGTGAGAGGCAGTGGTGGTGAGAGGCAGTGGTGGTGAGAGGCAGTGGTGGTGAGAGGCAGTGGTGGTAAGAGGCAGTCTTAATGTAGAGTGAGAGGTGAGTAAACAAGATTAAATGAATAAACGAGAGAGAATGAGAGTGTAGAAGTTTCGGTAGTTTTGTCAACAAACCAGTTGTTGTTGTTGCTGCTGCTGCTGTTGTTACCAGCCAGTCTGGACAGGAATGATTCCTGTTCACCTTGAAGCGACTGGAAATAAGTGATCTAATGCAGTTAGCATTACAAACTCCGTTTTCTCTTATACTAATGCGTCTGAAGGAGGAAAGAATAGGAAGATGTTTTCATAGCTGGACCGAGTATGCCCGCCACCACATTCGTAATGAGACACATATTTTATTCATTCTAGAGTGTATATCATGTTTTTATGTTATTTATATTGTTTATTATGTCATATTAGATGAATTGTGATAGATAAATAAGCCGTAGAGCTGATATTAGTGTCAAATTGAAGCATTTTGTCCTGCCTCCCAACAATAAACTCGCCTCCCTCTCTCCTCTCCATCTTCCATACAGCAACAAGAGTCGCCAATAAAAGTAAGTGTGATGTTAAATGTTCATTTATACATGTTATTAGTGCTTTATATTTATTTGTTATTCTTTTCTGTATGTAAATCTATATTTAATCTCTAAAAAATTATTTTTTGTTAATACTCCTGGGTGTCTGAAACGGATTAATTGAATTTCCATTATTTCTTATGGGAAAAATGGCTTCAGTTTTCGTGTGTTTCAGTTTTAGTGCATCCCTCAGGAATGGATTAAACACGAAAACCGAGGGATGACTGTATTATAATTGTTTGTTTGGAATGTATTTCATTGTAACACATTATAACAATGTTTTGAACAGTGCAATTTTGCATATCATAGAATTTTTTGGGGCAGTTATTAACCAGTGGATCTATGCAAGGTATTCCTATACTGTACTGTATTTGCTGGCTGACCATCAGTAAAATGAAAACCAAAATCAACAAATACTGAAGACATAATTTAAAAGAACAACTACAGTGGTACCCCGACTTACGATATTTTTTCATTCCAGAATGCTGTTCAAGTGCCATTACCAAACGAATTTATCTCCATAAGAAATGATGTAAAATAGACTAGTCCTTTTAGACCCCCAAAATTAAACTTACAAAAGCATTTAAAAAAATAAACTTACATAAAAGGGTGAGTTTGGGGACCATCGTAAGTCGGGGTACCACTGTATATGTTTTTAACAAGTTACAGGTATCCCTCAACTTTCGCGTTTTCTACTTTCGCGGGCTTCACACATTCGCGAATTCCCGGCCGCCAAATTCCCAGCCGCCAAATTCCCACCCACCAAATCATATTTAAGTTTCCTGCCAACCGAGCGTCCCTACAACCTTCCCTCCGACCCTGAAGCCAGCCCACCCACCACTCACTCACTGAGTGTTTTGTTTGTTCATTATTTGTTATTAAACTACAGTATAACATGTATGTAGTACTATATAGTACAATAATTTACTATGTTTTCATGCGTTTTATGATTGTTCATGGTTCAATAGGTTAAGGAAGCAGTAAGTAATGAATGTACTAAATAAAGGTTATCTATCTATTACATTTATTCCAAATTGATATCAGAAACATGATAAATACCCTAGAACTGTAATAAAGATGCTGAAATGAATAATATATGCCATATTATATGAGTGGTAAGAGAGCAGGCACAGACCGCCACCATAAAAGATGTTTACATCAGGGTAAACATGCCTAAATCACTCTTGTTATAAGAACAAATGCAAAAATAGCATTTATTATTTTTAGAATGTCAGCTATAATATGGCATATATTATTCATTTCAGCATCTTTATTACAGTTCTAGGGTATTTATCATGTTTCTGATATCAATTTGGAATAAATGTAATAGATAACCTTTATTACTAATATTAGTGTAATTACACAACATTTTATCAGCACTAAGGCTAACATCCAACACCCATGACGACTCACCAGACACTGAATGTTACTGCGCCTCTCCCTCCCTACAATAGCTCCTCCCACTTCGTAACAATGTTAGATGGTGAATTTAGTGTATTTTTCTGTAAGCTTAACTCGTTGTATGTGTATTTTACTTTTTTATTGTTTTCTGTAATATATGAGTTATGCAAATTAAAATAAAGTTATGAAGTTGGAGTTTCATTTTTTGTTCTAATGTATACATATTTAATTCAACATTTGGCATCATTACAAAGTGGGCGGAGCTACAGCAGAGGGAGAAGAAGCAGTGTGTCAGTAACTTGATTCCCCATGACACTTCACAACACTATAAAATACTTATTGTATAATTATACTATTACAGGCCTCCCTCCACAGCCAGCTCATGTCAAAATAACATGTATATAGTACATTATTTTACGATGTTTATATGTGTTTTATGATTGTTCATGGTTCAATAGGTTAAGGAAGCAGTATTGTATTATATTTCCCTACAATATATTGGGGCACCAAACATTCGCGATTTTTCAACATCCACAAGGCTCTTGATCCCTAACCCTCGCGAATGTTGAGGGATACCTGTACTTTATCTTCACTAATAAACTTAATATAAAACAATACTAATTTACTTAGGAGATTAAACAAAATATTTATTGATATATTAAAAACAGTAAATGTAAACTTACGCTCGTCTCCCAGTTTGTGTTTATAATGTTTGAGGCAATACTCCCACATGTCTATGACCTCTTCACTGTGACGAGTGTTGTCCTCTCTCCAGGCTCTTAACTGCTCACGAACCTCTGAAGTATTAACAAGCAATATGTTAGTTCAAACACCACAACCACAGCAATCACAACCACAGCAATCACAACCACAGGCAGGCCCCACTTTACAGCGCATTGTTTAACAGCGTTTAGCTAATGCAGCAGTTTTCAATTACTATAGCCATTTTTTATTTACAGTGGTACCCCGAGTTTCGAACTTTCTTCGTTCCAGAATGGTGTTCAGATGCCGTTACCGAACGAATTTGTTCCCATAAGGAATAATGTAAATTAGATTAGTCCATTTCAGACCCCCAAAAATACACTTACTAAAGCACTTACAATAATAAACTTGCATAATAGGTCTAGTTGGGAGCCGTTTGAAACTCGGGGTACCACTGTATTCAGACTTCCTACAATAAATATATTCACCACTTGCTATAAGCTAAGGACAAAAATATTTTAAGTTACATAATGTGTGTGTACTGTATATGCATTTTTTTAGGCCTAGTTATATTGCTCACTTAATATATGCATCTGAAAGTGAAAAAAGGCTATGTTTCACTATACAGCAATTTTTGCTTTACACCATAAGTGGGGCCCTCCTGTACAGCAGTAGCCCGGAACCTAACCTGCTGTATAAGCAGAGCCCTCCTGTTTTCAATAATTACCATAGAGAACACATAGTTAATATTGCCTACACAAGAACCTCATTCATTTACAGTACTGAAATACTCAAATTAATCTAAAGTATTTATTAAAAAAAATCATTATAGTAATACAAAAACATAAGAATGAAGGAACACTGCAGAAGGCCAATACATTGGCTCATGCTAGGCAGGTGCAATTGAAACCCACTTATGTGCCTGTCAAACCAATATTCAGCCCTTAAACTACTGACACCCACAAACTGAAAGCCCACTGTGTCAGCATAAAATTTTGAGAATTTTTTTTCTAAAAGCAATGACACCAAAAAATGAAAAAAAAAAACCTGGTGTAAAACTCATGGAATTACACGGGTGTGAAGTTGGTGGTCAAGAAGCACTTAACGCAACAGCACCTGTGCCAACTTTAAGGCCTATTTTAGACAAAATTCCAGTGCTCAAGCCAACCCAATTTTCAGTATTTTCACTGGTATGCCTTCTTTACTATCTAATGATGACAAAAACATCACCTATTTATCCATCAGAATTACCCTATTATGCACTAGCAGTGAAAAAAAAACTGTAGACATTCCAGCCACTAAAGCAACTCGGTAATTGAAGTTTTTCCCTGTTTCTTGAGAATGTTTGGTCATGGTTTAGGCCATCCCAATAATTGAAGTCAACCATTTAAAAATCCATAAAACACATCACGGGGGATAGGAGGCCCAACCATTCCCTAGGAAAATAAGCCAAAAATTTACCTTATCTTGCCAATTTTATGCCTATTTCTGGCTACTTCCTGTCTTCAACCAACCTAAATCATGCCCAGTTGACTACTATGTCTCCCAGTCTATCTAGTAGCACCAAGAAACAGCCATGAAACCACAAAAATGCCAAAAAAGTCGGCATTTTAACACAAACACCATATATTTCTACTAACTTATTAAAGCCATATAGCATGAACTAACAGAATATTCAATTTTCCTGTATTCATTGTAACTCGCCTAATAACCATATATACAATTACTGCCTCATTAATCTTAAGTTAGTCTTAAGTTTGCCCTAAATGCTCTGCATATAAAGGGGCTATTGGCATGTACACCCAATTGTTATACAGTGGACCCTTGGTTTTCGTGTAACTCCGTTTTCGCCGATTTTGGTTTCTGTGCACTTTTTTCGTGGAAATACTGGCTTAGTTTTCGCCGATTGGCTCAGTTTTCAGCGATGGTACAGAAGCTGTCCAGTGCCCAGTGCGCATACAAAGCCAGCAAGCCCACCTCCCACACACATTCTCAGGCAGTGTAGCATTGTTTCTGGTTGAGTGAACATTATCCTGAGAGTTCATACAAAACATTTCTTAACAATCCATTGTTTTTGGCCCTTGATTATTATGTGTGACTGCTAAATAAGCCACCATAGGCCCAAAGAAAGCTCCTAGTGCCAGTCCTTTGGTAAAGAAAGTGAGGAACACCATAGAATTAAAAAAAGAAATACAGTGGTACCTCGACTTACGATATTTTTTCATTCCAGAATGCTGTTCAAGTGCCATTACCAAACGAATTTATCCCCATAAGGAATGATGTAAAATAGACTAGTCCTTTTAGACCCCCAAAATTACACTTACAAAAGCATTTAAAAAAATAAACTTACATAAAAGGGTGAGTTTGGGGACCATCGTAAGTCGAGGTACCACTGTAGTAGCAAAGTATCAAAGTGGAGTCGATAAAGGTTATAGCGCCAGCCAGCAATAAAGTGTAGCACTAACAGTGTAGCAAGTTAAGTGAAGTGATTAAGTGATAGAAAAATGACGACACGAAACTTAACTCCTCCATTGTTGTTTGAGGAATATAGGGGCACTGAGACCAGCGCCGCCCTCTGCCACCATCTCCTCCAAGATATGTGTAAATATTTCTTATTTATAAAGTGTAAATATTTCTTATTGATAAATTAAAGTGTAAATATTTCTTATTTATAAATTAACCTTTTCAGGGTCCAAGGGGGGTCTCCGAAACTCGTTCTCAGGGTCCAAGAATTTAAAAAAAAAAAAAAAAAAAAATTCTTATGAAATGATAGAGAATCTTTTTCCGATCATAACGCCACAAAAATTATGAAATTGGCTGCCTCACCATGCCTTATCACACTATCTATGCCACTATGCTTCTTAAATCTGTCAAACCAGCCTTTGCTGGCTTTAAGGGGGGCGAGACGTTTCGAGTGATAAAAAATATTGAAATTGAAAAATTATGGAAAAAAAAAAAAAAAAATTTTTTTACTGATAAATAGTGCATAATTCTGGCAACATGTTGATGTAATCAGTGTGTTTCTATCATATTTCTAAGTATGTTTTTAATAAAAAGTATTTTTCCCGATCTTTCACTTGGGAAGAGGACGTGTTGGCAATTAGTCAGTTTTTTTTTTTACCCCCATAATTGCGATTTTTATGAGTTTCACTTTAAATACACTGCATGGCAACTTCTGTGAGGAGGAGTGGTGTGGGTGAGCAGCGCAGACGTCTCTCAGTGGCTTTACAGCCTCTGATAAGCATGGTGGGGTGCAGCACGTTGGAACGTGGCATTCGAATGCCTAAGAGTTGTACACAAGCATAATTATCAATATCTCAGGAATAAGTTATTGACATTATAAATCCTCTCATGCAAAGAGTATTTATCAGAACATCATGATTCTTTCGTAGGTTATTGAGAAATGATGGTTCTATTGAATTACAGGAAGAGCTTGCGATATGTTTTACGGTTTGTTGTTACTGATTTTTTGTTTCCCAACAAAATTAAAAAAAAAAAAAAATATTTCAACATTTTTTATAATGTAATCTATTGACAGTAAGCTCACAGACTCTCTGTAATTAAAAAACCTAACTCTTTGTCTTGCATCTGATTTTAACTAGAACATTGTATGTCTTACAAATTTTGTAGGAGAGGATTTGCCCTAAGCCCTGTCAAATAGGGCACTAATATTTTTATTCTATATAACTGTAAGGCAAAACGTCACTAAAAACACAGCATCTAGGGTTCAAATGGTGCTTAATTCACACACAAATTCCCATTGAAATTTTAGCAAAAAAAAAAAAAAAAAAAAAATCTCGCCCCTCCCTTAAATTTGTTCACTTCAGCACTCATTGCAGGCATTTTCTTGGCAAGATCATCATGCAACTGCCTTGCTTTTTCAGATATTATCGCCTGCGTAACACTATCTCCTGCTAATTGTTTCTCGTTGATCCACACCAACAAATTTTCCACATCTTCCAGTACTTGCGATTTCTGTTTTGTGACCATACTTGCACCTTTCGCAACAACAGCGTCCTTGATTTCCTTTCCCTTGGCCACAATGGAAGTGATGGTTGAATGGGCTTTGCCATACTGCCTGGCCAGCTCAGCGACACGAACTCCACTTTCATATTTTGCAATGATCTTTTTCTTCAGTTCTACTGTATTTCTGACATTCTTTACCACAGGCCTGGCACTAGGAGCTTTCTTGGAGGCCCATGGTGGCTTATTTAGCAGTTGCAAGCACTAAAAACACTGGAATAATGACAAAATACAGTGGACCCTTGAAAATCGTCTCCCTTGAAGATCGGCGAATTTGAAAATCGTCCACTTTTTTCGGCAAAAATTGACTTGAAAATCGTCCATTTCCTTGAAAATCGCCAATCGTCTGAAACGCATCCGCGTGGCCTCCCCGCCGCCTGGGCACATAAACACCACATTGAGCGTCAGTGTGCCATTGTTTACCAGCGAGTGACCACCACCCACGCATTCATACCATACATTTTGTCATTATTCCATTCGTTTTAGTGCTTGCAACTGCTAAATAAGCCACCATGGGCCCAAAGAAAGCTCCTAGTGCCAGCTCTTTGCTAAAGAATGCAAGAAACACGATAGAATTCAAGAAAGAACACACCAGACAGGGTACTTCCCCACACCAGGCAGGGTACTTCCCCACACCAGGCAGGGTACTTCCCCACACCAGGCAATGTACTTCCCCACACAAATCAGCCAGGGTACTTCCCCACACCAGGCAGGGTACTTCCCCACACCAGGCAGGGTACTTCCCCACACCAGGCAGGATACTTCCCCACATAAATCAGCCAGGGTACTTCCCCACACCAAGCTCAAACAAATGTCTTATTTTAGGTTAAATGTTTTATTTTAGGTTAATATAGACATTTTCATTACTCCATCTATGATATTTTCTTCAAAATTATATAAGAAACATGTTACATATCATATAGCATATAAACATTGATACAATGTTTATATGCTATCGAGTGGTGAGTTGGGTGGAGAGTAAACATTACGTTTTCTCTGATGCAGCGTTAGAGAAAACTGTAAATCTAGCGTCTGGTGCAGTAACCGCCCATCACACGCGTTTGTTTACAATTCTCGGCATGAATTATTCATTACTTCTCCCTTTGTTTATGATGGCATCTAAAGGTAGTTGTTAGAAATGATTAAACTCGGTGAACATGGTAATAATATGGCTGTGTAGTGTAATAATATGGCTGTGTAGTGAAGCCCCGGGTGGGGGCTACATACGTGTACCTACGTCTACAGGCTACCTACACTGAATTCCTACAAATAAATACTACACACCTCTCTCCCTACATTAAGACTAACAAATATTTTAAAGTAAGTAATGAATGTACTGTGGCAGTAAAAGACAAAGAAGGGAAGTAACCCCAGAAAAGGACTTGGTACTTGAAGTCTATGGAAGGGAATTCCTATTCCAAATAGTAACTCTTAAATCCTCTACCCTCCTCTTGTCTTCCACACATCAACAACTCTTCAATAAAGGTACAGTGGTACCTCAGTTAACGATATTTTTTCGTTCCAGAATGCTGCTCAAGTGCCATTACCAAACGAATTTATCCCCATAAGGAATAATGTAAAATAGACTAGTCCTTTTAGATCCCCAAAAATACACTTACAAAAGCATTTAAAAAAATAAACTTACATAAAAGGGCGAGTTTGGGGACCATCGTAAACCGAGGTACCACTGTAAGTGTAAAGTTATTACTGTTTTATACTTCATGTCTCATTGTTTTCTGTGTGGATAAATGTACATTTTATGTAAAAAAAAATATTTTTTAAATACTTTTGGATACTGCTGGATGCAGCAGTTAGAATGATAACACATTCACACTCCAGACAACATACTCCACCAATATTCAAAAACCTAAACTTACTCACCATACAAGATATTCATACTTTTTACTGTGCCTATTACATACAGTAGAACGTCATTTAGCACGATAGATACGTTCCTGAAAAAGTCGTGTTAGATAATTTCGTCTTAAATAATTAACAGAACTTATGGGAAAAATAGGGTTACGTGTTTGAGAGTCCCCAAAAAGCCAAACAAGTTTTTTTAGACCAACATATCTTGCAAAAATTGAAGGCGAATATGTAATTTTAGTTGATTGTCATGATCTATTACTGCTTAAGACTACAAATGCAATAGAAATAATAGTATTTCTTACCTTAAATTGTGAGTAATGATGTTTGTGGATGGTAGTGAAGAGTGGATATGGATGGTGTGGCCCTACTGGGCTGAGGTGGATAGTAGAAGTTCTTGAACTGAAGTCGATGGTTGAACTGAGTGTCTAACTTTAAGTCAGTCAAGCCATTCAGTAAGTCAGTCAAGCCATTCAGTAAGTCAGTCAAGCCATTCAGTAAGTCAGTCAAGCCATTCAGTAAGTCAGTCAAGCCATTCAGTAAGTCAGTCAAGCCATTCAGTAAGTCAGTCAAGCCATTCAGTAAGTCAGTCAAGTCATTCAGTAAGTCAGTCAAGTCATTCAGTGAGTCAGTCAAGTCATTCAGTGAGTCAGTCAAGTCATTCAGTAAGTCAGTCAAGTCATTCAGTAAGTCAGTCAAGTCATTCAGTAAGTCAGTCAAGTCATTCAGTAAGTCAGTCAAGTCATTCAGTAAGTCAGTCAAGTCATTCAGTAAGTCAGTCAAGTCATTCAGTAAGTCAGTCAAGTCATTCAGTAAGTCAGTCAAGTCATTCAGTAAGTCAGTCAAGTCATTCAGTAAGTCAGTCAAGTCATTCAGTAAGTCAGTCAAGTCATTCAGTAAGTCAGTCAAGTCATTCAGTAAGTCAGTCAAGTCATTCAGTAGTCAGTCAAGTCATTCAGTAAGTCGTCAAGTCATTCAGTAAGTCAGTCAAGCATTCAGTAGCGTCAAGTCATTCAGTAAGTCAGTCAAGTCATTCAGTAAGTCAGTCAAGTCATTCAGTAAGTCAGTCAAGTCATTCAGTAAGTCAGTCAAGTATCAGTCAGTAGTCATTCAGTAAGTCAGTCAAGTCATTCAGTAAGTCAGTCAAGTCATTCAGTAAGTCAGTCAGTCATTCAGTAAGCTCAGTCAAGTCATTCAGTAAGTCAGTCAAGTCATTCAGTAAGTCATGTCAAGTACATGTCAGTAAGTCATTCAGTAAGTCATTCAGTAAGTCAGTCAAGTCATTCAGTAAGTCAGTCAAGTCATTCAGTAAGTCAGTCAAGTCATTCAGTAAGTTCCAATCAGTCAGTCAGCGTCAAGTCATTCAGTAAGTCAGTCAAGTCATTCAGTCAGTCAGTCAAGTCATTCAGTCAGTCCAGTCAAGTCAGTCAGTCAGTCGTAAGTCGTCAGTCAGTCAGTCAAGTCAGTCAGCCAGTCAGTCAAGTCAGTCAGTCGTCAGTCAGTCGCAGTCAGTCAGTCAAGTCCAAAGTCAGTCAGTCAGTCAAGTCAGTCAGTCAGTCAGTCACACAAACTTATGTTTACATCTTTTTATGTGTACAAAGTAACACTTCATTACGGCCACAGGTTATGTCTTGTCTAATATCTGTGTTTTCTTCGTAATTCAAGATCAAAACACAATTCACTCTTATTCTTCACACACACAGCTGGCTGGCTTGTAGCCAGGACTAATTGACGTGTATGAAATACGTACGAATGCTGGGGTGGTGGGGTCCGTGGTGGCTGGGTAAGGCGGGTAGTGTCTGCTGAACCACAACAGTAGTAGTACAAGACTGCTTGTGAGAATGGTTATTTGTTTTTCCTTCCCACAAACTAAGTTTATTCAGGTATACACAGATACAGTTACGAAGATTATCATACATAGCAGCATATGTGTAGAGAACCTAGGATAACCCAAAAAAGTCAGAGTGACAGTATTTCCATTGACTGACTTGGGTTATCCTAGGTTCTCTACACATATGCTGCTATGTATGATAATGTATGTAACTGTACTCACCTAATTGTGGTTGCAGGGGTCGAGACTCAGCTCCTGGCCCCGTGTATCTGAATAAACTTAGTTTGCAAGAAGGAAAAACAAATTCCCTTTTCCTCAAAGCATGAGAATTCTTAGGCAGTAAATAACCATGCACTCAAAACTTTTCCCCCTCCTGCCGAACCGTGTAATATCATCTTTACGTCGTGTAAGATGATAATGTGTCGCAAATCTTAAATCGTGCAATACCGGTAACGTGCAACATAATCTCGTGCTAAATGACGTTCTACTGTACATAGAACACTCTATGCAAATATTAACCCACCACTCAAACTTCTCCTTACCAATTTTAACAGGACACATGACCATAACACTAGACACAGATCACTCCTCGATGTTCCCCGAGTCCATCTAACACTATGTAAAAACTCAATGCATATAAAAGGCACGAAAATTTGGAATTCATTACCTGTCATTGCCAAAGAAACCCTGCCTGTACCCCAATTCAAAACGATGCTAAAAAAACACCTTCTCACCCAAACCTAAATGCTCAATATCAAACATTCCCAACAAAGTAGAATAATCACTTAAATGTAAAAACCTGATTAATCACTTAAATGTAAAAACCTGTTATGAATAATACATACTAAGCTAACTGTTTCTATAACATTTACATTATAATGTCCACGTAAACTGTAACTGCAATGCAATTAATTGTTTTAAATTGTTATCTCACTCAATTAGTTGCATTGCTACAATTAATTGATATGTTCAACTTATATTCAAACTTTATAACTTAGATACACAATTATACTTATTTTATAATTTATCAACCATAATTTTTTACCATGTACTAGTCTACAAATAAATAGTCCTAAGAATGCCCGCAATGCACAGCATATTAGGGGCTTTTGGCATGTACAGTGGTACCTCGGTTTACGATTTTAATCCGTCAGAGAGGGCATATTTTAAGCCGAAACAATCGTAAAACGAATCAATTTTCCCCATAAGAAATAATGGAAATAAATTTAATCCGTCCAAGACTTCCAAAAGTAGTTAAATAAAATATTTTTAGAACTTTTGGACATTAAATAATACACAATTTAATAAAGAATACATAAATAAACATGCAAATATTATACAATAACATGTCACTTACATTTATTGAAGAGTTGTTGATGTGTGGAGGATGGGAGGAGGAGAAGGTGGAGTAGTATGCTAGTGTTTGGAAGGGGAATCCTTCCATTAACACTGCAGGTGGTAAGTTCTTTTCTGGGGTTACTTCCCTTTTTCTTTGAATGCCACTAGGACCAGCTTGAGAGTCACTAGACCTCTTTCTAACAACAAATTTGTCCAGGGAGATCTGTGTCTGGCGATTCTTTAACACATCCCTGAAATGACACACCACTGTGTCATTGTACAGGTTGCCAGCACGGCCTGCAACAATGGTAGCGATGGTAGAATAGGGTTTACCATACAGCCTGGCCAGCTCACTGATACGCACTCCACTTTCATATTTTTCTATTATCTCCTTCTTCACTTCTATCGTACATATATTTCTGTTCCTCTTTGCCACAGGCTTAGCACTAGGATCTTTCCTTGGACCCATGGTAGCTTATTTAGCAGTTGCAAGCACTAAAAACAGTGGAATAATGACAATATACTGGTATGAATGCGTGGGTGTGGGTGGGTGGTCGCTCTCGCTTGTAAACAATAGCACTGACGCTCCCTGGAGTGCGCCTCAGCTGGGCGCCAGCGGACAGGTCCGTACGAATGTCGGTAACCGAAGCAAACATCGTAAACCACAAACAAATTTCTTACGTTATAAATATCGGTTACCGAAAATAACGTAAGGTGATAACATCGTAAACCGAGGTACCACTGTACATCTCATTAATACCTATGTATCATGTCTACCCAACTATGTATCATTGTACCATGTCTAAATAAAGTATTATTATTATTATTATTTCTTGTGGGGAAAATGGTTTTGAAAATCGTCCATTCTGAAAATCGGCGGCCTCTCAGGAACGGATTAATCACGATTTTCAAGGGTCCACTGTATATGGTATGAATGCGTGGGTGGCGGTCGCTCGCTGGTAAACAATAGCACACTGACGCTGAATGGAGTGCCCGGGCTCGCTCAAGCCACGTGTACGTGTCCGGGACGCATCACGAACTCCGAACACAGAACCAATATTTTTGCGAAAAAACATCACGAACTCCGACGCTAATGAACTCCGGGGTCCACTGTAATTGAATTTATACATTATTTCTTATGGGGAAAATGGTTTTAGTTTTCGCCGATTTTGGTTTTAGCCGATCCCTCTGGAACGGATTAAACACGAAAACCAAGGGTCCACTGTACTCCTTTGTACAAACATGTATACAAGAAACTAAGAAAGAAGGATAACAATAACACTATCACCAGTCCTCACATTCGTAATGACATATTTTATTCATTCTAGAGTATATATCATGTTTCTATGTTATTAATATTGTTTATTATGTCATATTAGATGAACTGTGATAGATAAATAAGCCGTAGAGCTGATATTAGTGTCAAATTGAAGCATTTTGTCCTGCCTCCAAACAATAAACTCGCCTCCCTCTCTCCTCCTCTCCGTCTTCCATACACCAACAAGTCACCAATAAAGGTAAGTGTGATGTTAAATGTTCATTTATACATGTTATTAGTGCTTTATATTTATTTGTCATTCTTTTCTGTATGAAAATCTATATTTAATCTCTAAAAAAATATTTTTGTTAATACTCCTGGGTGTCTGAAACGAATTAATTGAATTTACATTATTTCTTATGGGGAAAATGGTTTTAGTTTTCGCCAATTTTGGTTTTAGCCGATCCCTCTGGAACGGATTAAACACAAAAACCAAGGGTCCATTGTACTCCTTTGTACAAACATGTATACAAGAACCTAAGAAAGAAGGAACACTGCAGCAGGCTTACTGGCCCATGCGAGGCAGGTCCAAGTCATCTCTCGGCTTAAACTAATGACCCACCTATTCAGGTCACATCCACTTAAGGAAGGAGTACAGCATCAGACCTATTAGCGCAAGCTAGTGAGGTCCTACTCACACCCACCCACACCCATTTATGTATTTATCCAACGTCTTAGCTTCTATGATGGTACTCAGGAGTTTGTTCCGCTCATCCACACACAACTCTATTACCAAACCAGTGCTTTCCTATATCCTTCCTGAATCTGAATTTTTCCAACTTAAATCCATTACTGCGAGTCCTGTCTAGGCTAGATATTTTTAGCAGGCTATTTACATCCCCTTTATTAATTCCTGTTTTCCATTTATACACCTCAGTCATATCCCCCCTAATTCTACACCTTTCTAGAGAGTACAGATTCAGGGCCCTTAGTCTATCCTCATAGGGAAGATTTCTGATACGTGGGATCAACTTTGTCATTCTCATTGGACGTTTTCCAGAGCATTTATGTATATCCATTCTGTAATACGGTGACCAGAACTGAGCAGCATAATCTAGATGAGACCTAACCAAGGAAATACAGAGTTGAAGAACAACCTGAGGACTCCTATTATTTATTATTATTATTAGTATTTTTATGATATAACTAGAACTACTAAATATTTTTTCATATTCAATTTGACTAAGATCTACATTATTACTTAATAAATACAATAGTTATTTTCTACTGATTAAAAACCTTTCATTTATCTACACTGCATAGCATCTGTCAACTCTCCAACCACAACAATGTATCCAAGTCATCCTACAGCTTTCTAGTGTCTTCATCAGAAATTATCTGATTGCCTATTTTAGTTTCATCGGCATATTTTACGTCAATATTCATTCCCTCGTCTATGTTATTTATGTATATCTTGTGCATAACAACAGTCCCAAAAACTGACCCCTCCAGCACACAACTTGTAACAGGTTCCCATTTAGATTTTGCCTCATTAATGCAAATTTTTCTTAAGAAAAAGAGGATAAACAAATATACAAGATATGATGTAGGGTGTAATAACAGTAATTTGTTGGACTACGTATTGGAAGATAAAAGACTGTTGAGTAGACTTCAGGATGTACATGTTTATAGAGGGGCTACAGATATATCAGATCACTTTTTAGTTGTAGCTACAGTGAGAGTAAAAGGTAGATGGGATACAAGGAAAATAGAAGCAGCAACTAAGAGAGAGGTGAAGGTTTATAAACTAAAAGAGGAGGCAGTTAGGGTAAGATATAAACAACTATTGGAGGATAGATGGGCTAGTGAGAGTATAGGCAACGGGGTTGAAGATGTATTGGGTAGGTTTAAGATTGTAGTGTTAGTGTGTTCAGCAGAAGTTTGTGGTTATAGGAGAGTGGGTGCGGGAGGGAAGAAGAGCGATTGGTGGAATGATGATGTAAAGAGACTAGTAAGGGAGAAAAAGTTAGCATATGAGAGGTTTTTACAAAGTAGAAGTGATGCAAGGAGGGAAGAGTATATGGAGAGAAAAAGAGAGGTTAAGAGAGTGGTGAAGCAATGTAAAAAGAGAGCAAATGAGAGAGTGGGTGAGATGTTATCAACAAATTTTGTTGAAAATAAGAAAAAGTTTTGGAGTGAGATTAATAAGTTGAGAAAGCCTAGGGAATGAATGGATTTGACTGTTAAAAATAGGAGAGGAGAGTTATTAAATGGAAAGTTAGAGGTATTGGGAAGATGGAGGGAATATTTTGAGGAATTGTTAAATGTTCATGAAGATAGGAAAGCTGTGATTTCGTGTATAGGGCAAGGAGGAATAACATCTTGTAGGAGTGAGGAAGAGCCAGTTGTGAGTGTGGGGGAAGTTCGTGAGGCAGTGGGTAGAATGAAAGGGGGTAAGGCAGCTGGGATTGATGGGATAAAGGTAGAAATGTTAAAAGCAGGTGGAGATATAGTTTTGGAGTGGTTGGTGCTATTATTTAATACATGTATGAAAGAGGGTAAGGTACCTAGGGACTGGCAGAGAGTGTGTATTGTTCCTTTGTATAAAGGCAAAGGGGACAAAAGAGAGTGCAAAAATTATAGGGGAATAAGTCTGTTGAGTATACCAGGTAAAGTGTATGGTAGAGTTATTATTGAAAGAATTAAGAGTAAGATGGAGAGCAGAATAGCAGATGAACAAGGTGGCTTTAGGAAAGGTAGGGGGTGTGTAGACCAAGTGTTTGCAGTAAAACATATAGGTGAACAGTATTTGGATAAGGGTAAAGAGGTTTTTGTGGCATTTATGGATTTGGAAAAGGCGTATGATAGGGTGGATAGGGGGGCAATGTGGCAGATGTTGCAGGTGTATGGAATAGGAGGTAGGTTACTGAAAGCAGTGAAGAATTTTTATGAGGATAGTGAGGCTCAGGTTAGAGTGTGTAGGAGGGAGGAGGACTATTTCCCAGTAAAAGTGGGTATTAGACAAGGATGTGTGATGTCACCGTGGTTGTTCAATATATTTATAGATGGGGTTGTAAGAGAAGTGAATGCGAGGGTCTTGGCAAGAGGTGTGGGGTTAAAAGATAAAGTATCAAATACAAAGTGGGAGTTGTCACAGTTGCTTTTTGCTGATGACACTGTGCTTTTGGGAGATTCTGAAGAGAAGTTGCAGAGGTTGGTGGATGAATTTGGTAGGGTGTGTAAAAGAAGAAAATTGAAGGTGAATATAGGAAAGAGTAAGGTGATGAGGATAACAAAAAGATTAGGTGACGAAAGATTGGATATCAGATTGGAGGGAGAGAGTATGGAGGAGGTGAATGTATTCAGATATTTGGGAGGGACATGTCAGCAGATGGGTCTATGAAGGATGAGGTGAATCATAGAATTGATGGGGAAAAGGGTGAGTGGAGCACTTCGGAGTCTGTGGAGACAAAGAACTTTGTCCATGGAAGTAAAGAGGGGAATGTATGAGAGTATAGTTATACCAACACTCTTATATGGGTGTGAAGCATGGGTGATGAATGTTGCAACGAGGAGAAGGCTGGAGGCAGTGGAGATGTCATGTCTGAGGTCAATGTGTGGTGTGAATATAATGCAGAGAATTCGGAGTTTGGAAATTAGGAGGAGGTGCGGGATTACCAAAACTATTATCCAGAGAGCTGAGGAGGGGTTGTTGAGGTGGTTCAGACATGTAGAGAGAATGGAACGAGACAGAATGACTTCGAGTGTATAAATCTGTAGTGGAGGGAAGGCGGGGTAGGGGTCGGCCTAGGAAAGGCTGGAGGAGGGGTAAAGGAGGTTTTGTGTGCGAGGGCTTGGACTTCCAGCAAGCATGTGTGAGCGTATTTGATAGGAGTGAATGGAGACAAATGGTTTTTAATACTTGACGTGCTGTTGGAGTGTGAGCAAAGTAACATTTATGAAGGGATTCAGGGAAACCGGCAGGCCGGACTTGAGTTCTGGAGATGGGAAGTACAGTGTCTGCACTCTGAAGGAGGGGTGTTAATGTTGCAGTTTTATAACTGTAGTGTAAAGCACCCCTCTGGCAAGACAGTGATGGAGTGAATGATGATGAAAGTTTTTCTTTTTCGGGCCACCCTGCCTTGGTGGGAATCGGCCGATGTGTTAATAAATAATAAATAATAAAAAAAAAAGGCTGCAGTCCGAATGATAACAAATTCCCATTCTAGACAACATGCTCCACCAATATTCAAAAGTCTGAACTAACTCACCATACAAGACATCCATACTTTTTACAGTGCCTATTACATATATAAAACACTTAACTCAAATATTAACCCACAACTCAAAATTCTCCTAACCAACCTTAACAGGACACATGAACATAACACAAGGCACAGATCACTCTTCGATGTTCCCCGCGTCCACCTCACACTATGCAGAAAACGCAATGCACATTAAAGGCCCAAAAATTTGGAATTTATTACCTATGATTACCAAAGAAACCTGATCTGTACATCAATTCAAAACTCTGCTAAAAAAAAACACCTACTTGCCAAAAACTAAATACCCACTACTTTACATTACCTACAAAGTTATTAAATAGCTTTACACTGCCTCAAAATAACATTATTCACTGTATTATTCCCCTTGCCTCAAAACCCCTTACATAATTGCTCAAAGAAAAATATTTTATCAAACATAATCTAGTACAAATGTTGAAACTTATACCTCATAATGTATAAACCTGCTATATCTCATAATGTATAAACCTGTTATATCTCATAATGTATAAACCTGTTATATCTCATAATGTATAAACCTGTTATATCTCATAATGTATAAACCTATTATATCTCATAATGTATAAACCTATTATATCTCATAATGTATAAACCTGTTATATCTCATAATGTATAAACCTGTTATAATTAATACAACCTAATATAAAGAAATCCATCCTCATGTACCCTTGTGCTCCTTGTAACTCATCTAATGACCATATAAACTGTTATTGCAACACAAATTATTGATTTAATTTGTTTAATCTGATTTAATAATTTTATTATGTAGACAATAATACGTAGTAATAATAATAATAATAATAATAATAATAATAATACTTTATTTAGACATGGTACAAAGATACATTGTTGGGTTTACATGATACATAGGTATAAAAGAGATGTACATGCCAAAAGCCCCTAATATGCTGCGCATTGCGGGCATTCTTAGGACTACTTAGACTACATGGTAAAAAATTATGGTTGATAATGTATATAATAAGTATAATTGTGTATCTATGTTATAAAGTTTGAATATAAGTTGAACATATCAATGTATGTATTATTCATAACAGGTTTTTACATTTAAGTGAGTAATCAGGTTTTTACATTTAAGTGATTATTCTACTTTGTTGGGAATGTTTGATATTGAGCATTTATGTTTGGGTGAGAAGGTGGTTTTTAAGCATCTTTTTGAATTGGGGTACAGGCAGGGTTTCTTTGGCAATGACAGGTAATGAATTCCCAATTTTCGTGCCTTTTATATGCATTGAGTTTTTACATAGTGTTAGATGGACACGGGGAACATCGAGGAGTGATCTGTGTCTAGTGTTATGGTCATGTGTCCTGTTAAAATTGGTAAGAAGTTTGAGTGGTGGGTTAATATTTGCATAGTGTTTTCTATGTATGTAATAGGCACAGTAAAAAGTATGAATGTCTTGTATGGTGAGTAAGTTTAGATTTTTGAAAATTGGTGGAGTATGTTGTCTGGAGTGTGAATGTGTTATCATTCTAACTGCTGCCTTTTGTTGTTGTTATATAAAACTGTAAATGATCCAAATTATAAAACTATTATGTTTCAAAAATGTCATGTTCAAATTATGTTCAAATTTCATAGCTTAAATACTCAACTATGCTTATATTGTAAATTGTTTACTATAATTCTTACCATTTAGTTTTGTTATTTTTTAAGTCTGCTCACAATGCTCTGCATATTAGGGGCTTTTGGCATGTACACCTCATGTAATCTCATAAACCAATTTTAAATCTTTGTATCATGTCCCAATAAACTATTATTATTATTATAAGGTTCCTTCCAGCTGGCCCTGAGGATAAACACACCGAGGTACCTCCCTACTGATCATCACAAGTTATATCAACAGTATTGAGCCACCATCATCCTCCACAATAAACCACCATGACACTGCTGGTCTTAGCAACCAGTGACTCTCATAAAAACTTCCTCTAAACACTAACAACAGAGTAATTAAAGGTTAAATAAGATCACCTTCCCAGTCCAGGTCCAGCGATGCCATCTTTATTTACTATCAACTCCGGTCATATATTTATATAATGTTTTATTATTCACTAATTATACACAATGTTCTGTAACGTCTTCTGGATATATTGAGGCTGGTTTATTCTTCACTATATGGAACTTTATATATATATTGAATAATTATTAAAAAAGTCTTGTGGGAAGATTTATAAAGATGTTTTACCTTATTGATCATGTGAGGAGGTTACCATGGCAACATAACAATTATGGTGGTTACAATGACAACGTTGTTCCATGACACCCATGGTTACCATGACAACATAAAAATTATGGTATTTACCATGACGACGTTGTTCCATGACACACATTTTTACCATGACAAAGTTATCACATAACCATAGTGGTTACCATAACAACATAACCATAGTGGTTACCATAACAACATAACCATAGTGGTTACCATAACAACATAACACTCGTGATAGTTACCATGACAACATAGCACTTATAGTAGTTAATAAGACGATTGTTTACTTAGAGTACCAGAGTTAGTAAAGTAACGTTGTTTATTGGTAGTTGTGGTGGTGGTAGTAGTTGTGGTGGTGGTGGTAGTGGTGATGGTGGTATTGGTAGTGGTGGTGGTACTTGTCGTGGTACTGGTGGTGGTAGTGGTGGTGGTAGTAGTGGTAGAAGTGGTGGTGGTAGTGATGGTGGTAGTGTTAGTGGTGGTGGTAGTAGTGGTGGTGGTAGTAGTGGTCGTATTGGTGGTGGTGGTGGTAGTAGAGGTGGTGGTAGTGGTGGTGGTAGTGGTACTGGTGGTGGTAGTAGTGGTTGTGGTGGTAGTAGTAGTGGTGGTGGTGGTAGTAGTGGTAGTGGTAGTAGTTGTGGTGGTGGTGGTAGTAGTGGTGGTGGTAGTAGTGGTGGTGGTAGTAGTGGTGGTAGTAGTAGGGGTGGTGGTAGTAGTGGTGGTAGCATTGGTGGTGGTGGTAGTAGAGGTGGTGGTGGTAGTAGTGGTGGAGGTAGTGGTGGTAGTGTTAGTGGTAGTAGTGGTGGTGGTGGTAGTAGTTGAGGTTGTGGTAGTAGTTGTAGTGGTGGTGGTGGTAGTAGTGGTGGAGGTAGTGGTGGTAGTGTTAGTGGTAGTAGTGGTTGTGGTGGTGGTAATAGTGGTGGTGGTAGTAGTGGTGGAGGTAGTGGTAGTGATGGTGGTAGTGGTAGTGATGGTGGTAGTGGTAGTGATGGTGGTAGTGGTAGTGGTGGTAGTGGTGGAGATAGTGGTGGTGGTAGTGGTACTGGTGGTGGTAGTAGTGGTGGTGGTGGTATTAGTAGTTGTGGTGGTGGTAGTAGGGGTGGTGGTAGTTGTGGTGGGGATTGTAGTAGTGGTGGTAGTAGTGGTGGTAGCAGTGGTGGGTGTGGTGGTGGTGGTAGTAGTGGTGGTGGTGGTAGTAGTGATGGTGGTAGTAGTGGTGGTGGTGGTAGTAGTTGTGGCAGTGGTGGTGGTGGTAGTAGAGGGAGTAGTGGTGGTGGTGGTTGTAGTGGTAGTAGTGGTGGTGGTAGTAGTAGTGGTGGTGGTAGTAGTGGTTGTGGTGGTGATGGTGTGTCAGTAAGCTAACATTGTTTGAAGAGGACGGTGGTGGTGGAGGAGGTGGTGGTGCGTCAATAACGTGACGTTGTTTTTGGGTGGTGTTGGTGGTGTGTCAGTAACGTAACGTTGTCTTAGTGTTGGTGGTGCATGAGTGATGGGTGATAACAAGATCACTTCACTGGTCAAGTATGACACACCAGTGCTGGTCACCACTAAGAAGAAAGATCAAGAAGATCAGGTAAGTAAACAATAAGGTACGCTTCACAACACACCTGTCTTGTGTTCTCTTAAATAACCATTGTTACTGATGCAACAACCATTGTTATTGATGCAACAACCATTGTTATTGATGCAACAACCATTGTTACTGATGCAACAATAATAATAATAATAATAATATCTTTATTTACTACAAGTACATGTACATGGTATACAGGCCTAGCTGACATCAGTGACATACTACTATATAGAAAGTCCCTTGTTATGCTGAGCATTTCGGGCAGATTAGGTCAGTGTCCCAGGATGCGACTCACACCAGTCGACTAACACCCAGGTACCCATTTTACTGATGGGGAACATAGACAACAGGTGTAAAGAAACACGCCCAATGTTTCTGCCCTGGCTGGGAATCGAACCCAGGCCCTCGCCGTGTGAAGCGAGAACTTTAGCCACCAGACCACCAGATGCAACAACCATTGTTACTGATGCAACAACCATTGTTATTGATGCAACAACCATTGTTATTGATGCAACCACCAGACATTGTTAGTGATGCAACAACCAGACATTGTTACTGATGGAACAACCATTGTTATTGATGCAACAACCAGACATTGTTATTGATGCAATAACCAGACATTGTTATTGATGCAACAACCAGACATTGTTATTGATGCAACAACCAGACATTGTTATTGATGCAACAACCATTGTTATTGATGCAACAACGAGACATTGTTACTGATGCAACAACCAGACATTGTTATTGACGTAACATCCAGACATTGTTATTGATGCAACAACCATTGTTATTGATGCAACAACCATTGTTACTGATGCAACAACCAGACATTGTTATTTATGCAACAACCAGACATTGTTATTGATGCAACAACCAGACTTTGTTATTGATGACACAATCACACATTGTTATTGATGCAACAACCAGACATTGTTATTGATGCAACAACCAGATATTGTTATTGATGCAACAACCATTGTTGTTGATGCAACAACCAGACATTGTTATTGATGCAACAACCAGACATTGTTATTGATGCAACAACCAGACTTTGATATTGCTGCAACAACCAGACATTGCTACTGATGCAACAACCAGACATTGTTATTGATGCAACAACCAGACATTGTTATTGATGTAAAAAACATTGTTATTGATGCAACAACCAGACATTGTTATTGATGCAACAACCAGACATTGTTACTGATGCAACAACCAGACTTTGTTATTGATGCAACAACCAGACATTGTTATTGATGCAACAACAAGACATTGTTATTGATGCAACAACCAGACATTGTTATTGATGCAACAACCAGACATTGTTATTGATGCAACAACCATTGTTATTGATGCAACAACTAGACTTTGTTATTGATACAACAACCAGACATTGTTATTGATGCAACAAACAGACATTGGTATTAATGCAACAACCAGACATTGTTATTGATGCAACAACCAGACATTGTTATTGATGCAACCAGACATTGTTATTGATGCAACAACCAGACATTGTTATTGATGTAACAACCATTGTTATTGATGCAACAACCAGACATTGTTATTGATGCAACAAACAGACATTGTTATTGATGCAACCAGACATTGTTATTGATGCAACAATCATTGTTATTGATGCAACAACCAGACGTTGTTATTGATGCAACAACTATTGTTATTGATGCAACAACCATTGTTATTGATGCAACAACCAGACATTGTTATTGATGCAACAACCATTGTTATTGATGCAACAACCAGACGTTATTGATGCAACAACCATTGTTATTGATGCAACAACCATTGTTATTGATGCAACAACCAGACATTGTTATTGATGCAACAATCATTGTTATTGATGCAACAACCAGACATTGTTATTGATGCAACAACCAGACATTGTTACTGATGCAACAGCCATTGTTATTGATGCAACAACCAGACATTGTTGTTGATGCAACATCCATTGTTATTGATGCAACAACCAGACATTGTTACTGATGCAACAACCAGACATTGTTATTGATGCAACAACCATTGTTATTGATGCAACAACCAGACATTGTTATTGATGCAACAACCATTGTTGTTGCATTGTTTTGATGGAACAACTAATAACACTACACACACACACTCTTCAGTCACAGAGTTGTCAGGAAGTGGAATAGCCTGGGTAGTGATGTAGTGGAGGCATTATCCATACATAGCTTTAACAAGAGGTATGATAAAGCTCATGGAGCGGAAATAGTGGCAGGGTAGCGGCCAGTTGAAGAGGCGGGGCCAGGATCTGTGACTCGACCCCTGCAACCACAACTAGGTGAGTACACAGGAGCTGAGTCTCGACCCCTGCAACCACAATTAGGTGAGTACACACCTGTCAGGAAAACAGCAGCGAGTCATGGTACGTGGCGAGGTGTCAGAGTGGGCGCCGGTGACGAGTGGGCGCCGGTGACGAGTGGGCTTCCACAGGGGTCAGTCCTAGGACCGGTGCTGTTTCTGGTATTTGTGAACGACATGACGGAAGGAATAGACTCCGAAGTGTCCCTGTTTGCAGATGATGTGAAGTTGATGAGAAGAATTCAATCGGACGAGGACCAGGCAGAACTACAAAGGGATCTGGACAGGCTGGAAGCCTGGTCCAGAAATTGGCTCCTGGAGTTCAACCCCACCAAGTGCAAAAGTCATGAAGATTGGGGAAGGGCAAAGAAGACCGCAGACGGAGTACAGTCTAGGGGGCCAGAGACTACAAACCTCAATCAAGGAAAAAGATCTTGGGGTGAGTATAACACCAGGTACATCTCCTGAGGCGCACATCAACCAAATAACTGCTGCAGCATACGGGCGGCTAGTAAACCTGAGAACAGCATTCCGACATCTTAATAAGGAATCGTTCAGGACCCTGTACACTGTGTACATTAGGCCCATATAGAGTATGCAGCACCAGTTTGGAACCCACACCTTGCCAAGCACGTAAAGAAACTGGAGAAAGTGCAAAGGTTTGCAACAAAACTAGTCCCGGAGCTAAGGGGTATGTCCTACGAGGAGAGGTTAAGGGAAATCGATCTGACGATACTGGAGGATAGGAGAGATAGGGAGGACATGATAACGACATATAAAATTCTGAGAGGAATTGACAAGGTGGACAGAGACAGAATGTAGAGATTGGACACAGCAGCAAGGGGACACAGTTGGAAGTTGAAGACTCAGATGAATCACAGGGATGCTAGGAAGTATTTCTTCAGTCACAGAGTTGTTAGGAAGTGGAATAGTTTAGGAAGCGATGTAGTGGAGGCAGGATCCATTCATAGCTTTAAGAAGAGGTATGATAAAGCTCATGGCGCAGGGAGAGTGACCCAGTAGAGGCCAGTGAAGTGGCGGGGCCATGAGCTATGAATCGACCCCTGCAGCCACAACTAGGTGAGTACACACAGATAACTGCTGCAGCATATGGGCGCCTGGCTAACCTGAGAATAGCGTTCCGATACCTTAGTAAGGAATCGTTCAAGACACTGTACACTGTGTACGTCAGGCCCATATTGGAGTATGCAGCATCAGTTCGGAACCCACACCTGGTCAAGCACGTCAAGAAATTAGAGAAGTGCAAAGGTTTGCAACATGGTTAGTTCCGGAGCTAAGGGGAATGTCCTATGAAGAAAGGTTAAGGGAAATCGGCCTGATGACACTGGAGGACAGGAGGGTTAGGGGAGACATGATAACAACATACAAAATACTGCGTGGAAGGGATAAAGTGGACATAGACAGAATGTTCCAGAGAGGGGACACAGAAACAACGGGTTGAAGACTCAGACGAGTCAAAGGGATGTTAGGATGTATTTCTTCAGTCATAGAGTTGTCAGGAAATGGAATAGTCTAGCAAGTGATGTAGTGGAGGCAGGAACCGTACATAGCTTTAAGACGAAGTATGATAAACCTCATGGAGCAGGGAGAGAGAGGACCTAGTAGCGGTCAGTGAAGAGGCAGGGCCAGGAGCTAAGTCTCGACCCCTGCAACCACAATTAGGTGAGAACAATTGGGTGAGTACACACACCGGAGCAGGGCAGAGCAACAAGCGCAAGCACACACAGAACCCCCCCCCCCCAGAACCCCACAATCAAACACGATATCCCAACACAAACCACAATCCACATTTACACCCCCCACCTCACACTACGCTGTAGAATCCCACAGCACACTGCCAGGTCCCCCACCATCACACCTCCTCAGAACACAGTGTTGGAGAGGAAACTGAAGGTATGGTACACGAACGCTGATGGAATAACGAATAAGTGGGAGGCGTAGCATGGAAAAGTCAAAGAGGCATTTGTGGATATCATAGCTCTCACAGAAACCAAACTCTCAGGAATGATAACAGATGCCATCCTTCCAAGGGGATATCAGATCCTGAGGAAAGACAGAGGGAACAGAGGGGGTGGAGGAGTGGTACTGTTCATCAAAAACCAATGGGATTTTGATGAGCTGGAGAGAGGAGACAGAGGAGAAGCAAGAGACTACATAATAGGAACACTTCAGTCTGGAGGTCCAAGTTGGTAATTGCAGTGATGTATAACCCAACACAGAACAACAGGAGGCCAAGGCAAGAGTACAATAAGAGTAATAGAGCGATGGTTGACACACTGGCTGAAGTGGCCAGAAAAGCTCATGCGAGCAGGGCAAAGCTGCTGATCATGGGTGGCTTCAATCACAAGGAAATTGACTGGAAGCCACATGGGGGCCCAGAAACGTTTAGGGCTAAAATGATGGAGGTGGTACTGGAAAACCTCATGTACCAACATGTAAGGGACACTACTAGAGAGAGAGAGAGAGAGAGAGAGAGAGAGAGAGAGAGAGAGAGAGGAGAGAATGAACCAGCAAGACTGGACCTAGTATTCACCTTGAGTAATGCAGACATTGAGGATATCACATATGAAAGACCCCTCGGAACCAGTGACCACGTGGTTCTGAGCTTCGAATACATAGAGTTACAAGTGGAGAGAGAAGCAGGAAGGGCAGGATGAATGAAAGCAAACTACAAGAGAGGGGACTACACAGGCATGAAGAATTTCCTGTACGGGGTTCAGTGGGACAGAACTGGCAGGGAAGTCAGTAAACAAGATGATGGAATATGTGAAAACAATATGCAAGGAAGCTGAGGAGACGTTTGTACCCAAGGGTAACAGAAATAACAAGAAGGCCAGGATGAGAACTTCGTTCACCCAAAAGTGTAGAAAGGCCAAACCTAGTGTGCTAGAGAATTGAATAAGTATAGAAGGCAAAGGACCCAGGAGAATATGGAGAGAAGTTGCAGAGCCAGAAATGAATATGCACAGGTAAGAAGGGAGGCCCAACGACAATACGAAAGTAACATAGCAGCAAAAGCCAAATCTGACCCGAAGCTGTTGTACAGCCACATCAGGAGGAAAACAACAGTCAAGGCTGAGGAAGGAAGGAGGAGAGATCACAAGAAACGACTGCGAAGTATGTGAAGAGATCAACATGAGATTCAAAGAAGTGTTCACAGAGGAGACAGAAGGAACTCCGGAAAGACAGAGAGGTGGGGTACACCATCAAGTGGTGGACACAATACATAAAACCGAGGAAGAAGTGAAGAGGCTGCTAAGAAAGCTAGATACCTCAAAGGCGATGGGGCCGGATAGCATCTCTCCATGGGTCATGAGAGAGGGAGAAGAGATGCTATATGTACCACTAACAACAATCTTCAACAGATCTATCGATCTATCTCCAGGTAAACAGGGCGACTACCTGAGGTATGGAAGACAGCAAATGTAGTACCAATTTTTAAAAAAGGAGATAGACACGAAGCATTAAACTACAGACCAGTGTCACTGACATGTGTAGTATGGAGAAGATTATCAGAAGAGTGGTGGAGCACCTAGAAAGGGATGAGCTTATCATTGACAACCAGCACGGTTTCAGGGATGGGAAATCATGTGTCACAAACCTACTGGAATTCTATGACAGGGTGACAGCAGTAAGACAAGAGAGAGAGGGGTGGGTAGATTGCGTTTTCTTGGACTGTAAGAAGGCTTTTGACACAGTTCTACACAAGAGATTAGTGCATAAGCTGGAGGACCAGGCAAGGATAACAGGGAAGGCGCTGCAATGGATCAGGGAATGCCTGTCGGGAAGACATCAGAGAGTCGTGGTACGTGACGAAGTGTCAGAGTGGGTGCCTGTGACGAGCGGGGTTCCGCAAGGATCAGTCCTAGGACCTGTGCTGTTTCTGGTATATGTGAACGACATGATGGAAGGAATAGACTCAGAAGAGTCCCTGTTTGCAGTTGATATGAAGTTGATGAGAAGAATTCAGTCGGATGAGGACCAGGCAGAACTACAAAGGGATCTGGACAGGCTGCAGGCCTGGTCCAGAAACTGGCTCCTGGAATTCAACCCCACCAAGTGCAAAGTCATGAAGACTGGGGAAAGGCAAAGAAGACCACAGATGGAGTACAGTCTAGGGGGCCAGAGACCACAAACCTCACTCAAGGAAATGGATCTTGGGGTAAGTATAAAACACCGGGCACATCTGAGGCGCACATTAACCAAATAACTGCTGCAGCATACGGGCGCCTAGCAAACCTAAGAACAGCATTCCTACATCTCAATAAGAAATCGTTCAGGACCCTGTACACCGTGTATGCCATGTCTATATTGGAATATGCAGCATCAGTTTGGAACCCACACCTTACAAAGATTAGATTTTGCCACCGCAGTGGCTAGTTTATTGTGCACCCCATATCCATACTGTGGACGGTAGCGCAAGAGCATATGGATACACAAAAGGCCTAGGCACTAGGCCCCCAAAGGGGTTAACAATTGTACATTTGGGTTTATATCTACATTTCAATTATCTGTTACAAGCAAATTTAGGAAATTTGCTTAGTACAATTGGTATCTTATTTCATGAATACGATATCTTGACATGTCACATAGGTTATTATACAGTCTATCTCTATATTCCTCAATAGGTTATTATACTGTCTATCTCTATATTCCTCAATAAGTGCACAATTAAGCACATAGTGTTCAAGACAGTGACCATATGCCTGATCACATAATTTGCATTTAGTTTGATCATCTTACCAAGCACGTACGGAAATTAGAGAAAGTGCAAAGGTTTTCAACATGACTAGTCCCGGAGCTTAGGGGTATGTCCTACGAGGAGAGGTTAAAGGAAATCGACCTGACGACACTGGAGGACAGGAGAGAAAGGAAGGATATAATGACAACATATAAAATATTGAGAGGAATTGACAAGGTGGACAGAGACAGGATGTTCCAGAGATGGGACACACAAACAAGGGGTCACAATTGGAAGTTGAAGTCTCAGATGAATCAGAGGGATGTTAGGAAGTATTTCTTCAGACACAGAGTTGTCAGGAAGTGGAATACATAGTCTGGGAAGTGATGTAGTGGAGGCAGGATCCATACATAGCTTTAAGATGAGGTATGATAAAGCTCATGGAGCAGGAAGAGTGACCTAGTAGCGACCAGTGAAGAGGCGGGGCCAGGAGCTATGTCTCAACCCCTGCAATAAAAATAGGTGAGTATAAACACACACACATAGTATATAGTATATATATGTCGTGCCGATTAGGTAAAACTGGTCAATTAGCAAGAACTCATTTAAAATTAAGTCCTTTCTAAAAAATTCTCTTATACGTTTAAAGATATATTTTTTTCATTTATGTTAATGTAAAAATTTATAATTTTGTACCGAGAGAAACTTTGAAAACCTACCTAACCTTATTATAACAAGCGCAATTTAATTTAGCCTAACCCAACTAAATATATTTTAGATACGTTAACATTAATTTAATAATAAACAAACACAATAAAATATATTTTTTTCTTTAGGTTCAGAACGATTTTTGCGAAATTATTGCATACACAAATTTTCGCTTCTCTTATATGGCAAGAAGAGCGTTGCTATTTAAGCCAAAATCGCAAGTTTTACCTAATCGCACGACATATATATATATGTATATATATATATATATATATATATATATATATATATATATATATATATATATATATATATATATATATATATATATATATATACATATATATATACACGTATGTATATATCTATGTAAGGTTGAAGGTGGTCAGCTTAAACAAAGTCTCTAAGAGTAACATTATAATTGCAGGTGCCTCAACTGACCATGCAAGGTGGTGTTCCTACTGATGCTTCAGGTACGTTCAAAGAATTTTCGTAAACATTTTATCTGTCCAGCTGAAAATATTTTTTTTCATAAAAATATTAATATGCAGTAGTAGGTTAATAGACAGGAACTACCACTGGAAGTTTTACTCTAGTTATATATAATTATATTATTACATACATCCAGTATACACAACACGTGTATGAATATATATGTATACGTGTATGTATACTCATTTGATTTTTCTTTAGTATTTCTTAATAGTTCTCATCTTTGTTGTGTTTCCTTTCAAATTCCATGAAAAAAAACAAATAACATCCTTTCTGTATAAGCAAGGAGTGTTATACAAGGTGATAA
>WNWK01004434.1:120000-140412 GCA_009830355.1 Cherax destructor | reverse complement strand
CAGTTTCACCCGTTCTCTACAGTCCCCTTATTTGTGACTGAGGTAGCAGTTTCTGATACCATGTCCACATTGCTTTTTAGTTCTTTAGGCTGTTTCAAATTTTTCAGTTCCTCTTCTAACCTCTGTATCTTAGCCTCTGCTGTTGTGACTTGCTTCTCCCACTTCCTGCTTTCTGCAGCTATCCTCTCCTCCATTTTCTTGCTTTCTGCAGCTATCCTCTCCTCCATTTTCTTGCTTTCTGCAGCTATCCTCTCCTCAATTTTCATGCTAAGCTCCTCTAGCTTCCTTCCCCACTCATGTTCCCTTTTCATGAGCTCTTCTGCCCAATCTTCCTTCGCAGACTCATCCTCCAGTTCTCTAGTTTTCCGTCCTGCTTTCTGGCACCCCATTTTTTTTTATTTTTAAGATGCCACAGAGTGAAAAACTATGTATTTCTGTGTGGTTGTTTTGTGGTGTGATTGCCTGAGTGTTTATGTGGGGGTGAAGGGAGGTAGAGGAGAAACTGGAGACAGTGGGGAAATGGAAGAGAGGTGGGGAGGGGGAAAGAAGGGGATAAGGAGGGTGAGAGAGGGGGGGTTCGGAGAGGTGGGGGGAGGGAGCAGGGGGAAAGTGTGTGTGTGTGTGTGTATGTGTGTGTGTGTGTGTGTGTGTTAGGTGTGTGTGTGTGTGTGTGTGTTTGTGTGTGTGTGTGTGTGTGTGTGTGTGTGTGTGTGTGTGTTAGTTTTGTGTGTGTGTGTGTTAGTTGTTTTTTTTGTGTGTGTGTGTATGTGTGGGTTAATTGTGTGAAGAGTAGTGGTGAAATTGTGTGTTATGGGCCTGTATGTGTGTGTGTGTGTGTGTAACTTTATGTGTGTGGATTTATTGTGTGAAAAGTAGTGGTGAAATTGTGTGTTATGGTGTATGAGTGTGTATGTGAGGTCTGCGAGTAACACGTAGTCTACAGTGCTCCTCTACCTGGCCTGACCTGCCACACCTGACCTACCAGTTAATGTATTCTATGTTTCACCAGTCTGCTCGCCCTTTTCTACTAGAAATTACCAATTGCTATTTGTTACTGAGTACTTGATATCCTATTCATTATCGTACTATGAGAGTTGACCGTTCACAAACAGCTTAGCGGTTAGGTAATTGGAACTTACACCCGACACCCCGAAAACCACGCATATGTGAATACTTGCGATGCGATGCAGCTTGTCCAGCGTGTAGTATCCTGTAGATTGTCCAACTCGATGTGATGTTCTGGCGTATATCCACTTTCGTTTCTTGTCGATATATAATATAACCTATTCACTGTATTTCTTTCACTTGTCACATATTCATTTCACTTTATTATCTAGGGTGACACACGTGGCAACGTCGCCTGGAGCACACTAGGCCCACTGACCCCGCCACCAAATATTTATTTCTAGTTCACTTATAAAATTATGGTGTGTGTGTGTGTGTGTGTGTGTGTGTGTGTGTGTGTGTGTGTGTTTGTGTGTGTGTGTGTGCGTGTGCGTGTGTGTTCACCCAGTTATATTAGAGGAGGGTCGAGTCTTAGCTTCTATCTCCGCCTCCTAGACCACCGTAAGCAGCATCACTAATTTCTGGCCTCTTGGGACCTTATCATGCCTACTCTTGAAGCAGTGTAAGTAGTTTACAACCACCACTGCCTCTTTCAAGTCCTCTAAATTTTCAACCACTTAAATGAAAGTGCTCGATCTTGAAGTCTACGGGCACCTCCTGCCGTATTTCACTTATTCCCCCCATCCCTGTATCTCAATGCACAAGTATATCACCATTTTGGGTTTAGCGCTTGGTTATTATTATAATAATCTCAATACATAATAATAACCCCAAATAATCACTGCAAAACCCACTTAATATTTGCACACTTTAAAATATAAAAATTTGTGAAAATTGATCTTCAGTGGATTTTGGCCATAAATTATACTATTTATATAACTGTCCTATATTAAGCTGCTTTTATATTTGATATATTATTATGTTGTGCATATGATTACGCGGCGTAACCTGATTTAAAAAATATTTTAATGCAACTTAACCTAGCTCCGCCATCGGTAGATGGCGGACCCTGCATAAACTAATATAAGTGTATCAATCCGCTTACATGTCCCAAGGTTGAAATTTCCACGCAAAATACTTGTTCCGTGTCACACACAGGCTATTAATTAGCAACACATGCATAGATAAATGAGGAGTGTTGGCGGCCTACCCTCCACTAGGCCAGGTGTTGGGAAGGTAGTCCTTCATGTAGGCCTAACTGCTATCTGCACTTTACTGTCACCCACACATTGTAGCAACTCTCAGTGTTGATGGGATTTATTAAATGAAAGCTGGGCTTTCACTCTGAAATGTGTATATATGTTGGTTATTAAAAGAAAGCTGGGCTTTCACTTTGCCCAGGGGTTCGATTCCCGTACCGGGAATCGAACCCCGGACCTCAATATGTGAGTTGAATGCGCTACCAACCGATCGACGGAACACCTAAGTGTAAATCATCTGATTTTAGTGACATTTAACTGCAGAATTTCAATTCCCACTGCAAACAAGCAGTTCAAACACAGTATGCAAACAACTCAGTTGTAGTGTAATGCTGCATATGCAAACAATCTCCTGTGTTTTAAGAAATATTTAACTGGAGAAGAGATAAAGCAGGGAGACGCGTGTGGCAACACTGAGATAATGAGGTGCAAACTCTAGCCAGAGAAGTTTTTTCTCTGAATGATCTTTAGACTCGTTCCTGGTGTGTACACAAGCGAGTGTGTGTGTGTGTGTGCGTGTGTGTGTGTGCGTGCGTGTGTGTGTGTGTGTGCGTGTGTGTTACTACCTGCCAGAGGCTTTTGTCAATAGATATTTAGCCTTTTTGTGTATATACATACATATTTATCTAAGTATGCTCGCGAATGTGTGTGTGTGTGTGTGTGTGTGTGTGTTTGTGCGTGCGAATGACTGTATTCACTTATTTGCAGTTGCGGGGGGTCTAACCACCTGGCGCTGCCTCTTGCTGCATTTCCTCCCTCCTAGCCTCCTGGCTCTTGTCATACCTATTCTAGAGTAGCCATTTAGCTTTCTAGTCATGGCTCTACGGCTCTAGTAAGACGCTACTAACTTCCTCATTCCCGGCTAAATTGAATTTCGGCTTCAGGCAACGGTCCATCTGGGAAGAAAAAAGTCAGATGAAGATATAGAGCAGCATCCCTACATATCTTACTAGTCTAGTAGAGCTCTAAGATATAGAGCAGCATCCCTACATATCTTACTAGTCTAGTAGAGCTCTGAGATATAGAGCAGCATCCCTACATATCTTACTAGTCTAGTAGAGCTCTGAGATATAGAGCAGCATCCCTACATATTTTACTAGTCTAGTAGAGCTCTGGGATATAGAGCAGCATCCCTACATATCTTACTAGTCTAGCAGAGCTCTGAGATATAGAGCAGCATCCCTACATATCTTACTAGTCTAGCAGAGCTCTGAGATATAGAGCAGCATCCCTACATATCTTACTAGTCTAGCAGAGCTCTGAGATATAGAGCAGCATCCCTACATATCTTACTAGTCTAGTAGAGCACTAAGACATAGAGCAGCATCTCTACATATCTTACTAGTCTAGTAGAGCTCTGAGATATAGAGCAGCATCCCTGTATATCTTCCTAGTCTAGTAAAGATCTAATATATAGAGCAGCATCCCTACATATCTTACTAGTCTAGCAGAGCTCTAAGATATAGAGCAGCATCCCTACATATCTTACTAGTTTAGTAGAGTTCTAATATATAGAGCAGCATCCCTACATATCTTACTAGTCTAGCAGAGCTCTAATATATAGAGCAGCATCCCTACATATCTTACTAGTCTAGCAGAGCTCTAAGATATAGAGCAGCATTCCCACATATCTTACTAGTCTAGCAGAGCTCTAAGACATAGAGCAGCATCCCTACATATCTTCCTAGTCTAGCAGAGCTCTGAGATATAGAGCAGCATCCCTACATATTTTACTAGTCTAGCAGAGCTCTGAGATATAGAGCAGCATCCATACATATCTTACTAGTCTAGCAGAGCTCTAAGACATAGAGCAGGATCCCTACATATCTTCCTAGTCTAGCAGAGCTCTGAGATATAGAGCAGCATCCCTACATATCTTCCTAGTCTAGCAGAGCTCTGAGATATAGAGCAGCATCTCTACATATCTTACTAGTCTAGTAGAGATCTAATATATAGAGCAGCATCCCTACATATCTTACTAGTCTAGCAGAGCTCTAAGATATAGAGCAGCATTCCCACATATCTTACTAGTCTAGCAGAGCTCTAAGACATAGAGCAGCATCCCTACATATCTTCCTAGTCTAGCAGAGCTCTGAGATATAGAGCAGCATCCCTACATATTTTACTAGTCTAGCAGAGCTCTGAGATATAGAGCAGCATCCATACATATCTTACTAGTCTAGCAGAGCTCTAAGACATAGAGCAGGATCCCTACATATCTTCCTAGTCTAGCAGAGCTCTGAGATATAGAGCAGCATCCCTACATATCTTCCTAGTCTAGCAGAGCTCTGAGATATAGAGCAGCATCTCTACATATCTTACTAGTCTAGTAGAGATCTAATATATAGAGCAGCATCCCTACATATCTTACTAGTCTAGTAGAGCTCTGAGATATAGAGCAGCATCCCTACATATTTTACTAGTCTAGCAGAGCTCTAAGATATAGAGCAGCATCCCTGTATATCTTCCTAGTCTAGTAGAGATCTAATATATAGAGCAGCATCCCTACATATCTTACTAGTCTAGTAGAGCTCTAAGATATAAAGCAGCATCCCTACATATCTTACTAGTCTAGTAGAGCTCTGAGATATAGAGCAGTATCCCTACATATCTTACTAGTCTAGTAGAGCTCTGAGATATAGAGCAGTATCCCTTCATATCTTACTAGTCTATCAGAGCTCTGATATATAGAGCAGCATCCCTACATACCTTATTAGTCTAGTAGAGCTCCAGGATATAGAGCAGCATCCCTACATATCTTACTAGTCTAGTAGAGCTCCAAGATATAGAGCAGCATCCCTACATATCTTACTAGTCTAGTAGAGCTCCAAGATATAGAGCAGCCTTCCTACATATCTTACTAGTCTAGTAGAGCTCTGAGATATAGAGCAGTGTCCCTTCATATCTTACTAGTCTAGTAGAGCTCTGATATATAGAGCAGCATCCCTACATATCTTACTCGTCTAGTAGAGCTCTAAGACATAGAGCAGCATCTCTACATATCTTACTAGTCTAGTAGAGCTCTGAGATATAGAGCAGCATCCATGATATCTTCTAGTCTAGTAGAGATCTAAATATAGAGCAGCATCCTACATATCTTACTAGTCTAGTAGAGCTCTAGATATAGAGCAGTCCTCATATCTTACTAGTTAGTAGAGCTCTAGATATAGAGCAGCATCCCTACATATCTTACTAGTTAGTAGAGCTCTAAGAATAGAGCAGCATCCTACATATCTTACTAGTTAGTAGACTCTGAGATATAGAGCAGCATCCCTACATATCTTACTAGTCTAGAGAGTCTAGATATAGAGCAGCATCCTACATATCTTACTAGTTAGTAGAGCTCTAAGATATAGAGCAGCATCCCAACATATCTTACTAGTGTAGTAGAGCTCTAAGATATAGAGCAGCATCCCTACATATCTTACTAGTCTAGTAGAGCTCTAAGATATAGAGCAGCATCCCTACATATCTTACTAGTCTAGTAGAGCTCTAAGATATAGAGCAGCATCCTACATATCTTACTAGTCTAGTAGAGCTCTAAGATATAGAGCAGCATCCCTACATATCTTACTAGTCTAGTAGAGCTCTAAGATATAGAGCAGCATCCTACATATCTTACTAGTCTGCTACACTTCCACTAACATTATTATTATTATTAATAGTAGTTGTAATATAATTATTATTTTGATTATATTTAATACTATTATTATTTTTATAATTAATATTGTTATAAGTATTATTATTAGTAGTATTATTATTAGTAGTAGTAGTATTGTTGTTGTTGTTGTTGTTGTTGTTATTGCTAAGCTCAAAACCCGGAGGGGTTATACAGCGCCTTGGAAGAACTGGTAATAGGAGGCAGTAACCTCTGATCCGGGGAAGGGAACGGGAGAGGTAGCTCCAATTCCCTTCCTTCCTCCCCTCCCCTCTACATTCCCCCTCCCCTCTATATCCCCCTCCTACTCCTCTACATCCCCTCCCCACCCCTCTACACCCCCTCCCTCTACATCTCCCCCTACCCTCTATATCCCCATCCCCTCCACATCCCCCATCCCCACAACATCACCCCTCCCCTCTACATTCCCAAAACCCCTCTATATCTCCCTCTCCTCTATATCTCCCTCCCTTCTATATCCCTTCCCCTCTATATCCCCCTCCCTCTATATCCCCCTCCCCTCTATATCCCCCTCCACACTCCTCTACATCTCCCTCCCCATCCCTCTACATTTAACCTCCCTCAACATATCCCCTTCCCTCTATATCCCCCTCCTTTCTACATCCCCCTCCCTCTATATCACCCTCCCCTCTATATCCCCTCCCTCTATATCCCCTCCCTCTATATCCCCTCCCATCTATATCTCCCTCCCTCTACATCCCCCTTCCCACCCTCTACATCCCCACTTCCCGTACGACAATACCCCGTAACACCTCCCCAAAAACAGGTAATTTTAACACTGTATATAAATAAAATTTAAATTAAAAAAAACGTAATAGAGAAAATGTCGAAAAAAAATTATTTGAAATCAAAAGTTTAAAAAAAAAATTTAAAAAAAAAAAATTAGAAAAACTTCTAAAAGTTATTTTTTTTAAGAGTCACACCAAAGTCTCTGTCAAATCATTTGCATATGCAAATGAGCAATCATGCTAAGTTTAATTCGCTTGCGTATACTGACTTTTTTATACACCTGAATGCATCAAAAGCTTAAAAAAAATGAATGAATATAAAAGGGACTCAAACTGTATGCGGTTCAGTTTATACATTTAAACCCCCATACATAATGTATATTTGCGTCTTATATGAACGTTACAATCCATCTCAGTAAAATGTATTTCACTATGGCAAAGTTTAATATATATATATATATATAAATATATTGCGGAATAGGTAAAACTTGCGATTTTGGCTTAAATAGCAACGCTCTTCTTGCCGAATAAGGCAAGCGAAAATTTGTGTATGCAATAATTTCTTGCTAATTGACCAATTTTACCTATTCGGCACGACATATATATATATATATATATATATATATATATATATACACACTATGTGAAGAAATTAATTAAATGCTAATTAAATCCATGTATTTCTTTCTTTTTATAGGTGACCAGCACCTTGAACCTCCACGACCTCCTTTGTACCTCCAGCTGAAGCACCTCCAACACCCTCTGTGCCATCATCTTTATTATTATTATTGTTGTTACTGTTACCATTGATTATTATTATTATTATTATTATTATTATTATTATTATTATTATTATTATTATTATTATTATTATTATTATTAATATTATTATTATTTTTGCTGATAGTGTTACTATTATTATTATTATTATTATTATTATTATTATTATTATTATTATTATTATTATTATTATAATAATAATATTATTATTATTTTTGCTGATAGTGTTACTATTATTATTATTATTATTATTATTATTATTATTATTATTATTATTATTATTATTATTATTATCACTATCATCAGTCGTCATCATATAGAGGACCTCACTGCCTCATAGTATTTTATTACACTTTAGTAAAGAGAACAGAAAGACTGTTTATTTTTCCTAAATAAAATAAAAGATGGTAAGTAAAGACCATCTGGGCCAGCTGTTAGAAATTGAAGCTGGGGGATATTATCATAGGTTGTGAGGGATATTTACTTAAAGAGAAATATTACTCTCTCTCTCTCTCTCTCTCTCTCTCTCTCCACAAGTGGACGTAGGATAAGGAATTCTATTTATATTAATGGAAATGCCAGAAATGAGAGGGAGAAAATAAGAAATGAGAGAGAGAGGAAGGAAGAGACAGTGAGAGATGGAGAGAGAGAGAGAGAGAGAGAGAGAGAGAGAGAGAGAGAGAGAGAATAAAACAGTGCATAGCAACATTGAAAATGAGATTGCAGAAACAAAATCACAGTGTCTGTAAGTGCAAATACGTAATGCAATTTCCCGAATTGTTTCATGAATTATAGTTCATGAATTGTATTCCTTGAATTATATTACAAGAATTGCGCTTCATGAATTGTGTTAGTTGAACTGTGTTTCATGAATCAGTTTATCTTCCATGAATTATATTCCAAAAAAAACCTGGGTTCCATGAATTATGTTCCACGAATTGTATTTCTTGAATTGCGGCTCGTGAATCGTATTCTACGAATTGTATTCCAAAAATAATTAAGTTCCATGAATTGTGTTCCACGAATTGCCTTTCTCGAATCATGGGAAAAATAATTATTTTGTTGACACAAATCAGCTGTCCAATGATCTGCCGATAATGGCAATACTGGAAATCGAAATATATATTTTTCCCCATTTCTCTATTTCCTCTAATCATCAATGGTACTTCCTGATATATATATATATTTCCCCTCCTTTCCCTTTCCCCTTTTGCACTTACCACACTCGACATACCACGGTCAGTACGTATATTATATATATATATATATATATATATATATATATATATATATATATACCTTTCGTATTTAAAGATATTCATTTGTTTCCAGCAGCTGTTGATATGCTCTTATGTTTATTTACTTTTTTCGAGTGCTCTGATTGGCTGAGGGAATATTTGCCTCCCCCCCTCGACGTTCATTGGCCGGCTGTTTCTTTACACTGCGCGCTGATTGGTTAATAGCATATTTTTTTCCCTGGGCTCCCATTGGCTGATTACTCGCTGCCTCTCGATGCTGCTGCTGCTAGATTTGTGGTCAGCAGTTATTACATTCTGCAAAATGAATGATGATCGAAATATCTTTTTTGTTTGCAAACGTATGATAAATGACTGGCTATCATACTTGGCACTGGTTAGCATACTGGATGCTGATTATCATACTGGTTATCATGCTGGATGCTGGTTATCATACTGGTTATCATGCTGGATGCTGATTATCATACTGGTTATCATGCTGGATGCTGGTTATCATACTGGTTATCATGCTGGATGCTGATTATCATACTGGTCATCATAGTTGATGCTGATTATCATACTAGATGCTGATTATAATACTAATTATCATACTGGATGCTGATTATCATACTGGTTATCATGCTGGATGCTGATTATCATACTGGTTATCATGCTGGATGCTGATTATCATACTGGTTATCATGCTGGATGCTGGTTATCATACTGGTCATCATAGTTGATGCTGTTTATCATACTAGATGCTGATTATAATACTAATTATCATACTGGATGCTGATTATCATACTGGTTATCATGCTGGATGCTGATTATCATACTGGTTATCATGCTGGATGCTGATTATCATACTGGTTAGCATACTGGATGCACACTTTAAAATATAAAAATTTGTGAAAATTGATCTTCAGTGGATTTTGGCCATAAATTATACTATTTATATAACTGTCCTATATTAAGCTGCTTTTATATTTGATATATTATTATGTTGTGCATATGATTACGAGGCGTAACCTGATTTAAAAAATATTTTAATGCAACTTAACCTAGCTCCGCCATCGGTAGATGGCGGAGCTGCATAAACAATATAAGTGTATCAATCCGCTTACATGTCCCAAGGTTGAAATTTCCACGCAAAATACTTGTTCCGTGTCACACACAGGCTATTAATTAGCAACACATGCATAGATAAATGAGGAGTGTTGGCGGCCTACCCTCCACTAGGCCAGGTGTTGGGAAGGTAGTCCTTCATGTAGGCCTAACTGCTATCTGCACTTTACTGTCACCCACACATTGTAGCAACTCTCAGTGTTGATGGGATTTATTAAATGAAAGCTGGGCTTTCACTCTGAAATGTGTATATATGTTGGTTATTAAAAGAAAGCTGGGCTTTCACTTTGCCCAGGGGTTCGATTCCCGTACCGGGAATCGAACCCCGGACCTCAATATGTGAGTTGAATGCGCTACCAACCGATCGACGGAACACCTAAGTGTAAATCATCTGATTTTAGTGACATTTAACTGCAGAATTTCAATTCCCACTGCAAACAAGCAGTTCAAACACAGTATGCAAACAACTCAGTTGTAGTGTAATGCTGCATATGCAAACAATCTCCTGTGTTTTAAGAAATATTTAACTGGAGAAGAGATAAAGCAGGGAGACGCGTGTGGCAACACTGAGATAATGAGGTGCAAACTCTAGCCAGAGAAGTTTTTTCTCTGAATGATCTTTAGACTCGTTCCTGGTGTGTACACAGCATGATACTGGTTATCATGCTGGATGCTGGTTATCATACTGGTCATCATAGTTGATGCTGTTTATCATACTAGATGCTGATTATAATACTAATTATCATACTGGATGCTGATTATCATACTGGTTATCATGCTGGATGCTGATTATCATACTGGTTATCATGCTGGATGCTGATTATCATACTGGTTATCATACTGGATGCTGGTTATCATACTGGTCATCATACTGGATGCTGGTTATCATACTGGTCATCATACTGGATGCTGGTTATCATACCGTTCATCATACTGGATGCTGGTTATCATACCGTTCATCATACTGGATGCTGGTTATCATACCGTTCATCATACTGGATGCTGGTTATCATACCGTTCATCATACTGGATGCTGGTTATCATACCGTTCATCATACTGGATGCTGGTTATCATCGTGATTATCATACTGGATGCTGGTTATCATACCGTTCATCATACTGGATGCTGGTTATCATACCGTTCATCATACTGGATGCTGGTTATCATACCGTTTATCATACTGGATGCTGGTTATCATACCGTTCATCATACTGGATGCTGGTTATCATACCGTTCATCATACTGGATGCTGGTTATCATACCGTTCATCATACTGGATGCTGGTTATCATACCGTTCATCATACTGGATGCTGGTTATCATACCGTTTATCATACTGATGCTGGTTATCATACCGTTCATCATACTGGATGCTGGTTATCATACCGTTCATCATACTGGATGCTGGTTATCATACCGTTCATCATACTGGATGCTGGTTATCATACCGTTCATCATACTGGATGCTGGTTATCATCGTGATTATCATACTGGATTGGCCAAAAAAAAAAGATCAATACACACGTATCCTGATTCGCAGGGTTAATTTATATAGAGCTGTATATTCCTCAGTGTATATAAATAGAGAGATGCACATCTCGGGATGTATATATACGTGCGTCTTGCTATACACAGATATTTAAAAAAGTCTGTCCACAAAATCTTTTTCCGATTTCAGTTTTTGTTTATTCAGCAAAATATTAATAGAAATGAAAATGCAGATTTATTCATGTGAAAGCTAAACTAATGTAGTTTTCAACCAGGTTTCATCAGTTTCAATACTTCTAACAGATCGTAACACGTCTAATACGATATGCCCAAAGCATTGGCCAGCATATCCGGAGTCACCACCATACCATCTCCCACATAATGGGAGATATCATGGGAGCATGGGGAATAGGAGCAGTTTGATGGGGCCATCACACGCAGTTTATGTGTTGTGGTCTGCAGAGACCTCCCGTCATGGGAGGTGCCTTAGTGCTGGCGAAGTCCTCTTCGTTCTAGGAAATGAGGTCTAACCTTGGATCGAATCTGACTTCCTCTCATTTCTTGAGCGTTGTAAGAACCTCACACGGGTTTAACGGGATAAAACTGGCGCTAGGTGAGAGGAATATTACTTGAGAACTTGTGACTTAACTCACGCGTCTAGCTTAACAAAGACTCCATCATGCAACTTTTAATCCTATTACAGGAACATGCAGTAGAGATAGCTCTCTCTTCTATCTCTCTCTCTCTCTCTCTCTCTCTCTCTCTCTCTCTCTCTCTCTCTCTCTCACACACAACCTCCGTGAATCTGCGACTCTCACCCGGCCAAGGATCAGAACTCTCATTAGGAAAATATATGTTGTAATTATGGCGCTCCGAGACACCATTGAGGGACATTACAGCCCAGCTAGTGTGTGTGTGTGTGTGTGTGTGTGTGTGTGTGTGTGTGTGTGTGTGTGTGTGTGTGTACTCACCTAATTGTACTCACCTAATTGTGGTTGCAGGGGTCGAGACTCAGCTCCTGGCCCCGCCTCTTCGCTGTCCGCTACTGGGTCTCTGCTCTCCCTGCTCCATGAGCTTTATCATACCTTGTCTTAAAACTATGTATGGTTCCTGCCTCCACTATATCTTTCTCTAGACTATTCCACTTCCTAACTACTCTATGGCTGAAGAAGTGCTTCCTAACATCCCTCTGACTCATCTGAGTCTTCAGCTTCCAGTTGTGTCCCCTTGTTTCTGTATTCCCTCTCTGGAACATCCTGTCACTGTCTACCTTGTCGATTCCCCGCAGTATTTTGTATGTCGTTATCATGTCTCCTCTGACCCTTCTTTCCTCCAGTGTTGTTAGTCCTATTTCCCTCAACCTTTCCTCATAGGACAGACCCCTGAGTTGTGGAACTAACCTTGTCGCAAACCTTTGCACTTTCTCTAATTTCTTGACGTGCTTGACCAGGTGTGGGTTCCAGACTGGTGCTGCATATTCTAGTATGGGCCTGACGTACGTACGGTGTACAGTGTCTTGAACGATTCCTTGTTAAGGTAACGGAACGCTAATCTTAGGTTTGCTAGTCGCTCATATGCTGCCGCAGTTATCTGGTTGATGTGTGCCTCCGGAGACGTGCTTGGCGTTATACTCACCCCAAGGTCTTTCTCCTTTAACGAGGCTTGTAGCCTTTGTCCACCTAGCCTGTACTCTATCAGCGGTCTTCTTTGCCCATCCCCGATCTTCATGACTTTGCATTTGGTGGAATTAAATTCGAGAAGCCAGTTGCTAGACCAGATGTCAAGCTTGTCCAGGTCTGTTTGAAGTCCTGCTTGGTCCTCTTCTGATGTGATTCTCCTCATTAATTTCACATCATCTGCGAACAGAGACACTCCTGAGTCTATCCCGTCCGTCATATCATTCACATATACCAAGAATAGCACTGGTCCTAGGACTGACCCCTGCGGTACACCGCTCGTCACAGGCGCCCACTGTGATACCTCATCACGAACCATGACCCGTTGTTGCCTCCCTGTGAGGTATTCCCTGTGTGTGTGTGTGTGTGGGTGTGTGTGTGTATGTGTGTGTACTCTACAGTATCATTATATGTTGGGATTACATCCTTCATCCCTACCCCCTCCTCCTCCTCCCCCATCTCCTCCTCCCCCACCACCACTTCTTCCTCCCCCACCCTCCAGCACTAACAAACAACAATAACAAACCACAGTCACTTGCACTCTCAATATCAACCAAACATTCACCATGTCGAAAGTCATTTTATTCCCAAATATACGATAGTAGCGAGTGAACCATTTTTATTTCGGCCGCGACGTAAATAATAGTTTGACGCAACTATCATTCAACATCAGCTAGTTTAGCATGTTGTTTATTAAGATTGTTTGATGAATGGGATAACGTATGTGCTAATAGTCACATTATGCCATGGACAACACCGCCTGGACACTTACCAACCATGGACAACATCGCCTGGACACTTACCAATCATGGACAACACCGCTTGGACACTTACCAACCATGGACAACATCGCCTGGACACTTACCAATCATGGACAACACCGCCTGGACACTTACCAACCATGGACAACATCGCCTGGACACTTACCAACCATGGACAACACCGCCTGGACACTTACCAACCATGGACAACACCGCCTGGACACTTACCAACCATGGACAACACCGCCTGGACATTTACCAACCTTGTTCAAACTCACCTTCCGGACACCATTTTTTTTTTTTTTTTTTGCATTCTCTTTTGATATAATATACTTCCTATTATGGGTTTGACAATAGAGTTGACAGTTGACTAGCTGCATAGTTGGCCACCTACTACATATGGTTATATTGAGCTGGAGCCAAGATGGACCTGCCTAGCGTGATCCATTGGACCGCCTAACAAGGTCCACTGGACCTGCCGGTCTTTGGTTCTTCTTATTAAAGTATACCCGTCACCTCACTCGGGAACCTATAAAAAGTTCGATCCTTCCTTCCAACACCTCTGAAGATGTGAGTGTAAACACGTGAAATCTCTCAGTTAACTCTTACTCACCGAGCACATGAAAAGTGCCCAAGTACAGAGAAGACCGGTACACGTCAACTGTCAGCCTCACCACCACCACAGCACTCTGTGTCACCACACACTTATAAGTATGATGTGTCTACAACAGTCACACATAACAGTATGCACTCGGCACTTACAATATACATATATACGGAAAACAACCCCGGGAGTAGTTAAACGATAGCTGGTTGTTTAGCATCTTGTATCGCTTGATATATATATATATATATATATATATATATATATATATATATATATATATATATATATATATATATATATATATATATATATATATTTTTCAACAAGTCGGCCGCTCCACCGAGGCAGGGTGACCCAAAAGAAAGAAATCCCAAAAGAAAACTTCATCATCATTCAACACTTTCACCACACTCTACATAATACTGTCTTTGCAGGAGCTCAGATATACAGCTAAAAGTCCTCCAGCTGTCACTTTCAGACCCTCCTTTAAAGTGAAGGTATCTTTAATGTTGTTGCTTCATTAGACAGTCACTCATTTGTTGCAGCTGTTGTTGTAATCTTAAGCAACTGTGGATGATACACACCAGATGGTGCAGTCACTTGTGTGGAGGAGGTGAAGAAGCAGCTATGTGAACTCGATACCTCAAAAGCGGTGGGACCTGACAACATTTCTCCGTGGGTCCTTAGAGAGGGATCAGAGATGTTGTGTGTGCTACTAACAAAATCTTCAACACATCCATTGAAACTGGGCAACTACCTGAGGTGTGGAAGATGGCAAATGTAGTCCCAATTTTTAAGAAAGGAGACAGACACGAGGCATTAAACTACAGACCTGTGTCACTGACGTGTATAGTATGCAAAGTCATGGAGAAGATCATCAGGAGGAGAGTGGTGGAGCACCTAGAAAGACACAAGCTTATAAACGACAACCAGCACGGTTTCAGGGAAGGAAAATCCTGTGTCACAAACCTACTGGAGTTTTATGACAAGGTAACAGAAGTAAGACACGAGAGAGAGGGGTGGATAGACTGCATTTTCTTGGACTGCAAGAAGGCGTTCGACACAGTTCCTCATAAGAGGTTAATGTAAAAGCTACAGGATCAAGCACACGTAACAGGAAAGGCACTGCAATGGATCAGAGAATATCTGACAGGGAGGCAACAACGAGTCATGGTACGTGACGAGGTGTCAGAGTGGGCACCTGTGACGAGTAGGGTTCCACAAGGGTCAGTCCTGGGACCGGTACTGTTTTTGGTATATGTGAATGACATAACGGAAGGGATAGACTCAGAAGTGTCCCTGTTTGCAGATGATGTGAAGTTAATGAGAAGAATTAAATCAGTTGAGGATCAGGAAGGACTACAAAGAGACCTAGACAGGCTACAAGCCTGGTCCAGTAAATGGCTTCTTGAATTTAACCCTGCCAAATGTAAAGTCATGAATATCGGGAAGGGCAAAGAAGACCGCAGACAGAGTATAATCTAGGTGGCCAAAGATTGCAAACCTCACTCAAGGAAAAAGATCTCGGGGTGAGTATAATACCGAGCACATCTCCTGAGGCACACATCAATCAGATAACTGCTGCAGCATACGGGCGGCTGGCAAACCTAAGAATAGCGTTCCAATACCTCACTAAGGAATCGTTCAAGACTCTGTACACCATATACGTCAGGTCCATACTGGAGTATGAAGCACCAGTTTGGAACCCACACCTGGTCAAGCACGTCAGGAAATTAGAGGACAGGAGGGTTAGGGGAGACATGATAACGACATATAAAATACTGCGAGGAATAGATAAGGTGGACAGAGACAAGATGTTCCAGAGAGGGGACACAGAAACAATGGGTCACAGTTGGAAGTTGAAGACTCCTATGAGTCAAAGGAATGTTAGGAAGTATTTCTTCAGTCATAGAGTTGTCAGGAAGTGGAATAGCCTAGAAAGCGACATAGTGGAGGCAGGAACCATACATAGTTTTAAGACGAGATTTGATAAAGCTCATGGAGCAGGGAGAGAGAGGACCTAGTAGCAATCAGTGAAGAGGCGGGGCCAGGAGCTATGAATCGACCCCTGGAACCACAAATAGGTGAGCAAATAGGTGAGTACACACACACGCACACACACACACACACACACACGCACACACCCACACATTCCCCCCGTCAACCATAATCTGCATGTGAGAACAAAATTTTGAAACCTGACTCCACCAAAAAAATAGGAATTAAAAAATCTCCAGTTTGATATTTCAGGTTAAAAAAAACTCGCAAAAATGTTTGTTTTATTAACATCAGCATTTATTAGTTTTATTTACCACACTGCAGTGAAGACCTCAGACTTATAAATAAACAAGTAATATATATATGTATATATATATATATATATATTATTTTTTTTTTTTTTTTTTTTTTTTTTTAACACATCAGCCGATTCCCACCAAGGCAGGGTGGCCCGAAAAAGAAAAACTTTCATCATCATTCACTCCATCACTGTCTTGCCAGAAGGGTGCTTTACACTACAGTTATAAAACTGCAACATTAACACCCCTCCTTCAGAGTGCCGGCACTGTACTTCCCATCTCCAGAACTCAAGTCCGGCCTGCCGGTTTCCTGAATCCCTTCATAAATGTTACTTTGCTCACACTCCAACAGCACGTCAAGTATTAAAAACCATATGCCTCCATTCACTCCTATCAAATACGCTCACACATGCTTGCTGGAAGTCCAAGCCCCTCGCACACAAAACTTCCTTTACCCCCTCCCTCCAACCTTTCCTAGGCCGACCCCTACCCCTCCTTCCCTCCACTACAGATTTATACACTCTCGAAGTCACTCTGTCTCGTTCCATTCTCTCTACATGTCCAAACCACCTCAACAACCCCTCCTCAGCTCTCTGGACAATCGTTTTGGTAATCCGCACCTCCTCCTAATTTCCCAACTCCGAATTCTCTGCATTATATTCACACCACACATTGACCTCAGACATGACATCTCCACTGCCTCCAGCCTTCTCCTCGTTGCAACATTCATCACCCATGCTTCACACCCATATAAGAGCGTTGGTATAACTATACTCTCATACATTCCCCTCTTTACTTCCATGGACAAGGTTCTTTGTCTCCACAGACTCCGAAGTGCTCCACTCACCCTTTTCCCCTCATCAATTCTATGATTCACCTCATCCTTCATAGACCCATCCGCCGACATGTCCACTCCCAAATATCTGAATACATTCACCTCCTCCATACTCTCTCCCTCCAATCTGATTTCCAATCTTTCGTCACCTATTCTTTTTGTTATCCTCATCACCTTACTCTTTCCTATATTCACTTTCAATTTTCTTCTTTTACACACCCTACCAAATTCATCCACCAACCTCTGCAGCTTCTCTTCAGAATCTCCCAAAAGCACAGTGTCATCAGCAAAAAGCACGACATATATATATGTCGTGCCGATTAGGTAAAACTGGTCAATTAGCAAGAACTCATTTAAAATTAAGTCCTTTCTAAAATTTTCTCTTATACGTTTAAAGATATATTTTTTTCATTTATGTTAATGTAAAAATTTATAATTTTGTACCAAGAGAAACTTTGAAAACCTACCTAACCTTATTACAACAAGCGCAATTTAATTTAGCCTAACCCAACTAAATATATTTTAGATACGTTAACATTAATTTAATAATAAACAAAAACAATGAAATATATTTTTTTCGTTAGGTTCAGAATGATTTTGGCGAAATTATTGTATACACAAATTTTCGCTTGTCTTATATGGCAAGAACAGCGTTGCTACTTAAGCCAAAATCGCAAGTTTTACCTAATCGGCACGACATATATATATATATATATATATATATATATATATATATATATATATATATATATATATATATACCTGATGGTCATTAGTACCTACTGACCATCAGGTCTTAAAATATCAATAAATGAAAGATTATCGGTATTCGGTAAGACTCAGGGCTTCCAGCTCTGAGGTCTGGAAGACCCTCAGGCAGAGAAAGAGAATTGTTCCAAGAACAATGAGGGACTGTAAGGCTGAAGCTGTGGTACAACATACAGCTGGTTCAGACAAGTGACACTGAATGATCAGTCGTGGTGATGGGAAAAGTTAAGTGGCGCCTGAGTTTTAGTGTCTCCTAATATCATGTTTATTATTTCCCTTATAATCTACCTTGTCCATAATTACTATCGCATTTCATTTGTCTGCTTTCGTAAGGTGAAGTCCAGGATCTTTCCTTAATTCATGGTATAACTTAACAAATCTTTGAGGACACTTGTGTTGCAGAGGTGTGAGCAAAGCTCACAATTGTGTTGCAGAGGTGTGAGCACAGCCCAAATTGCAAAAAAAAGACTTGGCAAGGTTAATACCCACATTCCCACTTCAAGTCTCTCCCTGAAACATTTGTTTCTGGTCAGCTACGTATTATTCTTTGACTTTCTATGTCTGTCTCTGTTTCTCTCTCTCTCGGATCATCCCACAGAGGTGTCCTCGCAGCGCTGCAATTTGCTTCCTGTGTTCTCACTCTCGCCGACCCTCTCAACTTGCAAGCGATTTGCAATTCCGTCGCAATTCCTTTTTGAAGGTGGAAACTGCTGCAGGAAGTGGCCCAAGGCACGGTGCCAGAGACGTGCCACAGTCTCTGTGTCACACAGCTAATACATATATACACAAGCGATGGCCCTCTCTCTCGCTCTCTCTCTCTCTCTCTCTCTCTCTCTCTCTCTCTCTCTCTCTCTCTCTCTCTCTCTTTTACTTGTATATTTTCCTCCTCCCTCTCACTGTCTCCCTCTCTACCTACCAAACGAAACGGAGAGAGATAATGTACACAAACATCACTGAGATATAAAAAAAAATAAGTGGACCGGAAACTGCCACTGTAAGACTTTACACAGAGCAATGTAACAAAGTGATACCAGATACCACCCAGTTAACGAAGGTGATACCAGATATCAGCACAACTAGATACCACCCAACAGTAAGGAAGGAGAGAGGGATCAGGCAGAAAATAAGGAGGTGTTACTAACCTAATAAGTCAACATCAGAGCCTCAAAGGAAGGTTATAATTCCAGAAATAAAATATACAACCCCCCACCAAACAGCAGAACACTCGTACCGGAGTATGATAGCTAGTGCAGTTAAGTAACCAGAGCTGATAACAAAGTTGATAACAGTGCCGTGATAATTATAGAGAGGTCATCTGTAGCAGCACTTGTTGCTACTAGTACAAGTGTTCATGTTGTTCCTAGTACTAGTGTTTGTGTTGCTACTAGTACTAGTGTTTGTGTTGCTACTAGTACTAGTGTTTGTGTTGCTACTAGTACTAGTGTTTGTGTTGCTACTAGTACTAGTGTTTGTGTTGCTACTAGTCCTAGTATTTGTGTTGCAACTAGTACTAGTAGTGTTTGTGTTGATGCTAGTACTAGTGTTTGTGTTGATGCTAGTACTAGTGTTGCTACTTGTACTAGTGTTGCTACTAGTATTAGTGTTGCTACACTAGTACCTAGTAGTGTTGCTACTAGGTATTAGTGTTGATACTAGTACTGATGTTGCTACTAGGTACTAGTGTTGCTACCAGGTACTAGTGTTGCTACTAGTACTGGTGTTGCTACTAGGTACTAGTGTTGCTACTAGGTACTAGTGTTGATACTAGTACTGGTGTTGCTACTAGTACTGTTGCAACTAGTACTGTTGCTACTAGGTACTAGTGTTGCTACTAGTACTGGTGTTGCTACTAGTACTGTTGCTACTAGTACTGTTGCTACTAGGTACTAGTGTTGCTACTTGGTACTAGTGTTCCTACTAGTACTGGTGTTGCTACTAGGTACTAGTGTTGCTACTAGGTATTAGTGTTGCTACTAGTACTGGTGTTGCTACTAGGTACTAGTGTTGCTACTAGTACTGGTGTTGCTACTAGGTACTAGTGTTGCTACTAGGAACTAGTGTTGCTACTAGGTACTAGTGTTGCTACTAGGTACTAGTGTTGCTACTAGGTACTAGTGTTGCTACTAGTACTGGTGTTGCTACTAGGTACTAGTGTTGCTACTAGAGCTG
>WNWK01004434.1:0-115000 GCA_009830355.1 Cherax destructor | reverse complement strand
GCCTTGTGGAACAGAGCTTTTCACAGTAGCTGCCTCAGACTTTACTCTGTTGACTACTACTCTTTGTGTTCTACGTGTTAGGAAATTATAAATCCATCTACCAACTTTTCCTGTTATTCCTTTATCACGCATTTTGTGTGCTATTACACCATGGTCACACTTGTCAAAGGCTTTTGCAAAATCTGTGTATATAACATCTGCCTTCTGTTTATCTTCTAGAGCATCCAGGACCTTGTCGTAGTGGTCCAGTAGTTGGGACAGACAGGAGCGGCCTGCTCTAAACCCATGCTGTCCTGGGTTGTGCAATTGATGGTACTGACCTCTCACCCTAGCAGCTTGACTTGTTAGACTTAGTAATAAAGGTAGAATTACCTTCAATATGTTAGGTAAAAGGACACAAGTGCAACTAATGTGATATTTTATTGTGGCAACGTTTCGCTCTCCAGGAGCTTTGTCAAGCCATTGCAAAAAATATAAAGACGTAGAGGTGTATAAGGGTACTATGTGAAGTGAAAGAGCATAAGCACTGCAGTAGGTCTACTGGTCCATGTTGTTGTAGTAGTAGTAGTTTGAGTGAAGGTAACTCTAGGTTGCTATGTGATTGCATGGTTTATTGTTTTGTGTAGAACTTGCTAATACCTCAGAAATGACGAAACTACCATTATTTTATTTAACGGTGTCTGAAATGGCGGTTAAAGATGATTCAAGGTATTCACTGAGACGTTTTTGTAGGGTACATGCTGTTTCTCCTACGTATACTTTATCACAATCTCAACAAGGGACATACCTGGAGGTTGTTCGGGGGTCAACGCCCCCACAGCTGATTGTGTAAACACCTGCAGTGACTAGTTCAAGATTCTTCATTTTGGTCCTGGTCAAGTCTTTGATGGATGTACTGTTGGCGAGTATTTCGGAGACGTTCAAGGCAATTTGGCTTTTGGGAAGGATTATAACTTTGTTTATAGTGGTATTAGTTCATGGTGAACTGATGATTTGGAGGGCTCTTTTCTTAGTTATTGATGAAAAGGGAAGGAAATTGTAGCTCAGTGAAGGTTTGGTGCATATATTTACATTTCTTGTCAAGAAACTCCTAGAAATAATTATGATGATGCCTCTTTTGGTCTTAGTATCCTGGTCGGAATAGAAGTATGCAATATCGTTTATGTGTGTAGACTTCCTGTAAACTTGGAATTTCCAGGTGTGATCTAGTTAATGACTGAAGACGTTGAGAAATGATAACCTGTCACTGGACTGTACTTCAAGTGTGAACTGTAGCTCTACGTGTTAAAACATTTGGGAGTTATTATGAGGACGTCGTCCACATAACGTAACCATAAGGTAGCCAACTAAGGCCCAAGCCACCAGCCCACCAGCTCAGGCCCCAACCACCAGCTCAGGCCTCAACCACCAGCCCACCAGCTTAGGCCTCAACCACCAGCCCACCAGCTCAGGCCCCAACCACCAGCTCAGGCCTCAACCACCAGCCCACCAGCTTAGGCCTCAACCACCAGCCCAGGCCCCAACCACCAGCCCACCAGCTCAAGCCCCCATCCACCAGCCCACCCAGTAACTCACCCACCCTAAGACCCACCCATTACCGCTGCCTCAGGTATCCTAACCTTTCGGTCTCTCCCTCACCACACTAAACTGTCGAATAGGGATTTTGTGTCAGTTGCCTCGAGCCCTCAATCTTTTTCTTTCCTAAGAGTGAAACAAAATATTTATTGTTCTCTTCCCACCCTGGAGAGAAATGTTGAAATGTTTATTGTTTGTAGCAGAGAGTCCAGTTATAGCTTTAGTATGTTTATACGGTGTTAGTTACCATTTTGTCCTAGGTACATGTCGATTAGACACTAGGCCTGTTGTATGTGTGTGTGTGTGTGTGTGTGTAAGGAAACACTTCGAAATGTTTCCGCCCCGCCGGGCTGTGTACTCACCTAGTTGTGGTTGCAGGGGTCGAGTCATAGCTCCTGGCCCCGCCTCTTCACTGGCCGCTACTGGGTCACGCTCCCTGCTCCATGAGCTTTATCATACCTCTCCTTAACGCTATGTATGGAACCTCCCTCCACTACATCGCTTCCCAAGCTATTCCACTTCCCGACCACTCTATGACTGAAGAAATACTTCCTAACATCCCTGTGATTCATCTGAGTCTTCAACTTCCAATTGTGTCCCCTTGTTGCTGTGTCCCATCTCTGGAACATTCTGTCTCTGTCCACCTTGTGTATGTGTTTGTGTGTACTCACCTACAGTAGTGCGCAAATTCGGACAGTAGTAAATTTTCCGATTATCTCATAATATGTTTTAGTCTCCGGCTTTTATATAATATACTTTGGGTTCTTTTCTTTACATAAAAGTTTGCTACCGACTTCTGGCAACCATCCTGCTGTGGTGTTACCCTGCGACTCTCGTCAGTACTGCAACAGCTGTTGTTCTGCAAGGCTATTCTTGGAAGCGTGTTCTGTGAGGGATGGTGATTTCGCCAAATTCTCCCCTTCCATTCATGATTACTGCTGAAATTCATGATGGATGTTACACCTAGGAAGCGTGCAAGTTTTGTAGGTCAAAAATTTGAGCCTAGCAAAGCCAACTGTTGGTCAGATTCTGAAGAGAGTTGACGACAGTGGTGATTATGGAGCGCTGCGTCAAAGAAAATGCAAGACAACACCTCACAATGATAAGGTTATCATGAGAAATAGTGTGAAGGATCCAAAAATAACAGTAAAGATCTACAGAAAGATTTGGCTCCTCGAAGTTGGCAGAACTGCCAGAAAGCTGGTAAAGAAACAATTATTAACTGCTGCTATGTAGGAAAAACAACTGAGGGAACACTCGATCATAAAGGATGGACGACAGATTAATGGAGAAAAGTTATATTTTCAGATAAGGCGCATTTGGAATGGACACATTCAACAAGCGCCAAATAAGCCAACTGAAAAAGATGTTTTGGGGCAGTTTTACTGCTAAAGGCCCTGGACGGCTTGTTATTGTTGAAGGACTGTTGAACAATGACAGATATAAGGTAATCCTGGCAAATCATTTGCTTCCCATTGTGGATACCTTCCTGACGAAGAATCTACGGGCAATAACCAAACACAGGATCGTGAAACAGGACTGTTCAACTTTGGAGAAGCTAATTGCTGTTGTTACTAAGGACCTGGTACAACGACGAAGAAGTTGCCAAAATGTGTTCAACATTGGTCGAGTCTATGTCAAAGCGTGTAGCAATGATTATGAAAGCAAATTATTATTATTATTATTATTATCAAAAGTAGCGCTAAACCACAAGGGTTATACAGCTTATGAAAGCAAAAGGTAGTCGTATCTCTTATTAAATCAATTAACTGTCATATCATTGCTGAGTATTTTTCAAATAAATATTAATTTTCCCCACTGTCCTAATTAATTTGCACACTATATGTGGCTTGCAGGGATCGATTCATAGCTCCTGGCCCCGCCTCTTCGCTGGTTGCTACTAGGTCCACTCTCTCCCGGCTCCAAGAGACTTATCGTACCTCTTCTTAAAGCTATGTATGGATCCTACCTCCACTACTTCACTCTCCAGACTGTTCCACTTCCTGACAACTCTAAGGCTGAAGAAATGCTTCCTAATGTCTCTATGACTCAACTGAATTTTCAACTTCCAGTTGTGTTCCCTTGTTCCTGTATTCCATGTTTGAAACATTCTAGACCTATCCACCTTGTCAATTTCCCTCAGTATGTTATACGTCGTTATCATGTTCTCCCTATTCCCCCGTCCTCAAGTGTGGTCAGGTTGAGTTCCTTTAACCTCTCCTTGTAGGACATAACCTTTAGTGTGTGTGTGTGTTCTAACCTATATGTACTCACCCATATGTAGTTGCAGGGGTCGATTCACAGCTCCTGGCCCTGCCTCTTCGCTCGTACCTGCTAGGTTACTCTCTCCCTGCTTCAAGATTATATTTTTCTTCTTAGCCCACATGTCACTAATTCCCCACCTGTCAAGAACATTTCAGCCCCTCCTGTATGAATTTAAGTAACCTCTGTGAATATACACTGAAAGACATAAACCTCTCTGTGAATATACACTGAAAGACATAAACCTCTGTGAATATACACTGAAAGACATAAACCTCTCGGTGTATATAACTTGTCGTCAACCATATGTTATTCATAATGTGTGTCCCGTAGCTTGGTTGCTAGCGCACTCAGCTCACTCATTGAGGTCAGGGGGTCGATCCCGCATACGGGTGGAAATAGTACATGTTTCCTTAAGACACCTCCTGGCCCTGTTCACCCATCAGTAAACTAAGTACATGGGTGTTGTTCAACGAGTTGTTGAATTTTATACAACTTTTTTCCCCTTTGTACGATTTCGTTGAAATTTTAACATAGACTCCAGGCCTGGTGAGTAGTATGTGATAAGAGGGGCCTCAAGATCGTCCAGTAAATAAAGTTATAAAGAAATAAATGTGTGAAAAGTTGGACATGGCAACATTTTAGCACACGTCATCAATATTGGCAATCTCCAAATTATTTTTGATAATCACAAATGATAAAACAATGCCAAATTGAATTTCTGGTAAAGTTAAATAATGTAATAACATGTTTTACGATACCGAAAAAAAATATTTTGTCTAAGTTATTCATATTTTTTTTGCATTTTACACCCATGGTATTCAAAAATGGAAGGGATTTTACCAAACATTAGTACATCCAAAAATCAAACAATGTCCCGTGAATAAACTTTGTAAAACTCATAATGAACGGTTCATAAATAATGGTTGGCGATCAGAAGATATGCCAAAAATTCATTTTCCAAAAAAATCTTGAAATGTTTTGAACCCTAGTATATGGTAAGAATACTCATAGTGCCTTTATATTTTTATTGCGAGTAGAACAGGTTGTATAGACATTATTCCTGAAGTTCCATGAAGATCCCTTCATCCTGAAGTTCTCTGGCGACTGGCCAATCATGACGAGCCATCCCAATCAAACTGAAAAGAAATCGATAAATGCTCAAAATCCTATTCCCAGTGATTATGTACCTAGATACATGTAATTGTACACATATATGATATTTATATACATAAAAATATAAAAATGCACCAAAAATAACATGAAATTACCTACGTTTGACTAGGTGTAGGTGGACATAGATTATCTAATGCCCTCCTGGCTCGTAGGATGTGTCCATATTCCTTTTTCTCTTCCTGGATCTTCTGGTCAGTGGTGCCTGCATATTCTTGTTCATTGATTCAAGCTGTCTTTGAGTCAATATTGAACGTCCATACCCAAGTGGTATGTCTAAACAGCTCCTCTCATATCCACTATTGTATTCTGACACAGCATGGCTGGCTGAGAAATCAGCTTGCCACTTTGTTCGAAAGAGTGCTTTATTACAGTAAGACCATATGCGTTGATGGAGACTTTCATTTTGGTTTTGAGTCCTTCCTTTTATACACCGCTTCATCATATCTTCTTTTGTTAGGTCCTGGTAAACATTATACACCTCCTTCATGTGTGCAGGCTCAAGCTGGAACTGGACTTTCATGGTGGTGTGAGAGGGTGGTGGGAGGTTTGCTGCTTTTGCTTTCATGTAGAAACACCAGGATTTATCACCTGTTGGGCAAAGGTGATGCTGTGGTTTTTCATCAGTTGAGGAACAATGGAAGAAGCTTGCCAGGATACCATTCTTCATTTCAACAACATTCCCAACATTCTCTCTCAGGTTCTTTTTGAAGTAATATGCCAACTTATCAATGACAAAGTCTGTCAGCATTCCTTTTTTCTTCATGGTGAACTGATTCCTTGTCTTTCCCGTTTTCAAATCTGTTTCAACATAGTGTGACTTCACAAGATTTGTTAGTCTATTCTTGAGCCGTTTAGCATAGTGATTTATGCATTCCTCTTTATCAACATGAACACCTGGATAAGGACCTTCACCATTGTTGACATTAAGAATTGCTTTATATGAGTTACTGTCACCATCACTAACTATTGTTGTATACCTGAATTTATTTTCAAGGGATCGCTGCCACAACATTACTGCTGCTTCACTTTCCATCTTTGTAGAAGTTCCTGTATGGTTTATCTGGCATTTAGACTTATGATTTTCTTTACGTTCTTCATATTCTTCATTAGATATTTTCTTTTGATTCAACTGACCGTCGAGAAATTTACACATAGAACATAGCTTACACATAACCTGATAATCAACCACTAATTTCGTCAAAACATCGATAGTGGCTCCAATACCTATGTTGGAGTGAAAGCCTCTTGTTTGCCATGTTCCGTCATATGTCACATCAATGTTCATTATTATTATAATCAAATAGAAGCGCTAAACCACAGGGGTTATACAGCACATCAATGTTCAAAATTCCATTTTCATCTGGTAAAATGTTCATTTTGCCATATTCTTTGACAATAATTTCCCTCGTCTCCAAGTATTTGCGCACATGACTCGACACATTTTTCAGTTATCATTGCAGTATATTTGTTATAGGTCATATTAGATAAAGATGGAAAGTTACACAATGCATTTCTACAAGTAAATTTAGTATATGCACCACTTGTTAACAATTCCCCATACACCATCCTACCAGTAGCAGCATTCAATTTATTATACACATTTGGTTTTTCCCCCACCGTATGTCCACACATACTACACTCTACAACAGGAAATGTTTGAAGATGATGTTCGGGATATGTGACTTCCATTTTATCAGAACAACACTGATTACAAATCATAGTCGATAAGATATCATGTAAATAACTATAGTCCACTATCAACAATCTGTTATCACTAACAACAGGATCTGTCTTTTTAAATAATGACAATCTCTGTTTGGCACTCGACACCTGAACACTACCACTCCCAACACTATCAGTGCTGGCCACATCTGGTGTGGCCGTGGAGGTGCTGGCCACATCTGGGGTGGCCGTGGAGCTGCTGTCCACATTTGGGGTGGCCGTGAAGGTGCTGGCCACATTTGGGGTGGCCGTGAAGGCGCTGGCCACATCTGGTGTGGCCGTGGAGGTGCTGGCCACATCTGGGGTGGCCGTGAAGGTGCTGGCCACATTTGGGGTGGCCGTGAAGGTGTTGGCCACATTTGGGGTGGCCGTGAAGGTGCTAGCCACATTTGGGGTGGCCGTGAAGGTGCTGGCCACATTTGGGGTGGCCGTGAAGGTGCTGGCCACATTTGGGGTGGCCGTGAAGGTGCTGGCCACATTTGGGGTGGCCGTGAAGGTGCTGGCCACATTTGGGGTGGCCGTGAAGGTGCTGGCCACATTTGGGGTGGCCGTGAAGGTGCTGGCCACATGTGGTGTGGCCGTGGAGGTGCTGGCCACATCTGGTGTGGCCACAAATTGAGAAGTTCTTCTGGTCTTCGATCCTTTAGGTCGGCCAGGTCCACGCCGGATGACCTCTGCTTTACGTTTTCCCGATCCTAGGGGTCGGCCACGTGAACGTGGGGTGGCCACATCTAGGATGGCCGTGGAGGTGCTGGGCACATCTAGGATGGCCGTGGAGGTGCTGGCCACATCTGGTGTGGCCTTGAAGGTGCTGGCCACATTTGGGGTTGGCGTCAAGGTGCTGGCCACATCTGCTGGTGCCACAAATTGAGAAGTTCTTCTGGTCTTCGATCCTTTAGGTCGGCCAGGTCCACGTCGGATGACCACAGGTACGTCTGCTTTACGTTTTCCCGATCCTAGGGGTCGGCCACGTGAACGTGAGGTGGCCACAGAGGTGGTGGCCACATCTGGGGTGGGCGTGGAGGTGGTGGCCACTCCTGGGGTGGGCGTGGTGGTGGCCACTCCTGGGGTGGGCGTGGTGGTGGCCACTCCTGGGGTGGGCGTGGTGGTGGCCACTCCTGGGGTGGGCGTGGTGGTGGCCACTCCTGGGGTGGGCGTGGTGGTGGCCACTCCTGGGGTGGGCGTGGTGGTGGCCACTCCTGGGGTGGGCGTGGTGGTGGCCACTCCTGGGGTGGGCGTGGTGGTGGCCACTCCTGGGGTGGGCGTGGTGGTGGCCACTCCTGGGGTGGGCGTGGTGGTGGCCACTCCTGGGGTGGGCGTGGTGGTGGCCACTCCTGGGGTGGGCGTGGTGGTGGCCACTCCTGGGGTGGGCGTGGTGGTGGCCACTCCTGGGGTGGGCGTGGTGGTGGCCACTCCTGGGGTGGGCGTGGTGGTGGCCACTCCTGGGGTGGGCGTGGTGGTGGCCACTCCTGGGGTGGGCGTGGTGGTGGCCACTCCTGGGGTGGGCGTGGTGGTGGCCACTCCTGGGGTGGGCGTGGTGGTGGCCACTCCTGGGGTGGGCGTGGTGGTGGCCACTCCTGGGGTGGGCGTGGTGGTGGCCACTCCTGGGGTGGGCGTGGTGGTGGCCACTCCTGGGGTGGGCGTGGAGGTGGCCACACTTTCGATGGGCGTGGAGGTGGTGGCCATGGAGTTGCTGGCCACATCTGCATTTATCTTCCTTTGTGCAGAGCCTGAACTACCAAATAGTTCATCAGCAGTAAAAGAATAGTCTTGAGAGAGAGAGTAGTGTGGTGGTGGTAGCGTGGCTGGCGCGGAGTCACCTACAGCAGCAGCAGCTGCCTCCCTCCTTGCTTTGTTTGCTTGTATAGCCATACGCATTGCTTCTAAGCGCTTTTTCAGCTTCCTGCTAATGTTGTGGGCATATGCTTTCTTCTTAGCCATCGTGTACAGCAAAACGTATACAATGGAAGGCAAAAAAACAAGGACGTTTCAAGAGCGTACAACGATCCAACAAAACTGCTTGGAATTCTAGTCGACACTGAGGGCGGTGTAGTGGACCAGCTCCTCTTACAGCCACCCTGATGGTTGCCAATTACTATTTAGAAGATCTGGCAGAATAACTAAAAAAAAATTACGAAAAATGATACAATCGCTTCTGTCATGACGAGTCTCGTGTTATTGTTGTGACGTGAGCCACGAGATGTCTGGGTTCGATTCCCAGCGAGGGTAGAAACATATGCGTGTTTCTTTATGCCGGTTGTCTATGTTCACCCATCAGTAAAATGGGTACCTGGGTGGTATTCGACTGATGTGGGTCACATCCTGGGACAATACTGACCTAATTTTTTTTTTTTTATATTTTATTGAAATCTGCGTATACAAACACATGACATATATATTACCTTATACATAAGAACTTCCCCACACCAAATGCATAGTACCAAATATAATATTACATCACACTCCATGGATTCCTTCCTTTTCATTAAACACAATATATACCTGATAACTACATATCCTTCCTATTTCCCCAAAATTCGTACAACCACCAAGCCCCATATATTTAAGGCCACCTCTAGTATACTTCTGACCTATACACAAACATATGATATAACAAATATAGACAAGAAGAGATATACACTTCTTATATAGAACTACCCATATACCCCACATGCAAGAAAACATAACATGAACCACACACACACACACACACACACACACACACACACACACACACACACAAACACAAACACTTAAAATGTTACATATTTCTTACATAATAATCTCTGCATTTCAACACAAAACACAGAAAACACAAACATAACTAAAACAACTTACTCCATTAATGACCTTACACAGAAGGCCCAAAATAATAGATGAACATCAATAATTATACAAACCATGTATGCATTCTAATCCAAAATCGGAACCAACCTTCGGCACAGAAGGTTCTCATACTCAGAGAAGTACTGAAGCACAAACTACCCCAGCCTCTTCCCCACTGATCTACACCCTCCCCACCTAACGGCCTTCCACCTAAAAACCCACCTAACCCCCCCCCTTACCTACCATCTACACATTCCCCACTACTTTACCTATCCCTGATCACCACCCCTAACCCATCATCCCTCCTTCCCCCACCAACCTCTCCTTGAATTCACCTCCCGCGCCACTACCGCATCTGCACTAAAAACTATACCACATATCTTAATCATTTCTACACAATTCCAACCCCTCCGCGACCCCAACGTTCCCCCAGACCAACTTCCTACCTCCAATAAATTAGACTTTCCCCTATTAACCTTCATCCGTTCCCCTCCCAAAACGTTCTATCAAATCATTCAAACTAACTCAATTGCCACTCCTTCATAACCAACACCGTGGTATCATCAACATAACCAACCATACCACCCACCACCTCCATCTCCTCAGACCCAACCCTCAACCCCGCCTCTACCAATCTGTAAAAAGGATCCTGCAAAAGTGCGAAAAGGATCTGCGACAGAGGACAACCCTGTCGCAGACCCCTCTGCATTTCCACTGCCCTTCCCACCTTCCCATTAATCTGTACTCCTAATAACGCACCTGCATACAATGTTTCAACCCACCGTACCACCCCTTCCCCAAAAACCTGCCTCTCCAATATTGCTAATAACATTTCTCAATCAACCCTGTCATATGCTCTCTGCCAATCCAAACCTAACACCCCCCCTCCTCACTTTCCTCAATAAACTGCTTAATACGCCGATGCCCTGTACGAATACTCCTTCCAGGCACCCCAAATTGACCCTCATGCAAAACTCCACCTAAACCCCTCTTGATCCTATTTGCCAAAATCTTTGCAAAAATTTTGTAATCCGCCGTCAACAATGCCAGACCCCTATAATCACTTAAGCCCTCAGGAGAATCACCCTTCACCACTAATACTACAACCCCAGTCCTCATTGATTCCCCCATGAAACCATCCTCCCTCAACCCATTAAACAACCTCATGAGAACCCCTTTTAAAACCTCCCAATGAGTTACGTACAAATCCCCCGGCAACCCATCGATCCCAGGTGACTTCCCCAACCTCAAACCCTGCACGGCTTCCCAAACCTCCTCCTCCAAAATCTCTGCCCCGCACTCTCTTCCCTCCTCCACACTCAAGAATCTCCTTATGCCCTGCAATAACCCTTCTCTGTCCACCTGATTAACCTTCCCCTTCCTGTATTGATCACGAAACCATCCTTCTGCGTACCCCCCATACCCTCCGTTGTTCTCAAAACCCTCCCCTCCTGATACCCATCCACCCCCCCTCCACTTTCAAAGACGAAATTAACATCCCCCTCCTACGTTTCTCAAAAGTCCTTAAAACCACCTTTGAAGCCTTATTTCCCCATAAAACCTCCTCCATACCACTCCTAACCCGTAAGGCATGAAACCATTCCTCCTGTAAATCCCGTAACCTACCCCTCAATTCCACCACCTCTGCCGTTCTCCTCCCCCAATCCCCCGCCTGACAATCGCGTAACAACCCCTCCAAATATTTCTGATACCCAAACCTACTCCTGCTATCTTCCCTACCGACCCACCCATAAAACTTCCTAATTTCCTCTTTCCCCCTCTCCATCCACCATCTGACAACCCCATTTGACACCCCCTTCCACACCCTCCCACCACTCTTCGAACATCTCAGCCCCTTCTCTCTTCAATAATCTCGTATTCAATTTTCAATAACTCTTATACACACTCACCGCCCCGTCCCACCCCTCTTCAAACAACACTCCCCTATGATCTGAAAAACCCACATCGACACATTCCACCCTCCGAACATCCACCGCTCTTGTCACATATATTCTGTCCAGTCGTGCTGCATAATCTTTCCTCACAAAAGTATATTCCACCATTTCTCCCCGACCCCCACCATGTCTACCACTCCCACTGCCCCCAACACACCCCTCAACGACTCCAACACACCCCCCACCCGCGGCTCGACGTCTCTAATCCGAATCACACAATTCCAATCTCCAGCAATTATAGACACTTGAGGCAGACCTCGGACAGCATACGCCAACTCATTGTTTACAAAATCATCCTTTAGTCTCCTATTGCTTATAGCTGGCATATATACTCCCAGGAAACTCACCTGTAATCCACCCCAATCCCCGTTTACTCTAACTATTCTACCACCCACATCCTCCCAAGACTCCAAAGTGAATGGACTTAACTCACTGACTCCTACCAACACCCTCCCCCCTTTAAACGCCCTTGCATCACACGCAAAAATCCTATACCCCTTTATAACTAGCTCATTACCCTTCCTATAATTATGCTCCTGACAAAAGAAAACATCAACTTTCCACCTCCGCAAAGTAACCTCCACCCACTTACGTTTCACCTCATTCCTGAGGCCATTCACATTAATTGTTACACACCTGAAACGTAAGACTGGGGTTTGCCCTTTGGCTTCAGTACTCTCTTTTACAATATCATATGTCCTTCTCCATCCTTCCCCCTCCTACCCCTTCCATCCTCCTTCACTTCCCTAGCTCCCCCATTACCCTTTGACCTAACTCCTTTCCCCTGCACCACATCTGCCCACACTTTTTTCCCAGGCCTTTGTGCAGCTGTCAACAAGTCATCCTCAGATTCCTCCCCCGGCCTTTTCCTGGACTCCCCTTTCTCCTCAATTAACTCCATTTCCTCTTCCCTATGAACCTCTGCTACTACCACAGATACCTGAGCGTTATTCACTTCCCTACACATATCATTCTCAACAACAGCCTCATTTTGATCATTCTTGGAATCACCCTGCCCCAAAACAGAAACTGCTTCCATCGACAAATTATCTCCCTGTATGAACTCTCGTAGTTCCTTCAAAATCTCTGCCTCCTCCCCATGCATCCCTTGATGATCAGCAACAGACGCCGTACTGTGTTCCTCTGATGCCACAGACGACACTTTACCCTCTCCTCCCATCTGCCCATCCACCTGCTCCACCTCCTTGCTCCACGACTGACGCACCATGCCCTCCTGCCCATCATCCACACGTTGGTCTTCTGTCGGAATTGTTGAAGCCTCCTCTGTTCTCACGTCATCGTCCATACCTCGCCTCACATCGGTCTTCCTTCAATTACAATCCGCCGCCAGGTGTCCCTGCTGTCCACATAACCGACAGGTGCGAGCCTGCTCAACATATGTAACATACACCTGCGTGCGGAAACCAGTCATTATTACATATGAAGGGATGGCCTGACGTAACGTCATCTTGACGGAATATGTCCCCTCCAACATCCCTTCATAGGGCCCATTCGCCCACCTGCCAACAGTTACTGCATGAACAATGCCATATTTCTGCATGGCTTCAGAATTGTCACATTCTCCCGCCTCAAAAGGCACATTCTTCAACTTCACCCACTTGTAAGTGGCTGACACATCATGGACACATACCTCAAGGCCTGATAACACCACCAGCCTCTTGTCCTGAAACGTATCCACGATCCTGTGATATGCCGCCGAACACGCAAACTTCACAAATAGCCTCCTCGCTCCATTAAGGGATATCCCATACAATTCCGGATGGTCCACGCCCGGCACATCACGTAGAATCGTAGGTAGAACAATATCCGCGTTGGACGGGTACACTGCTCCCTGTAGAATCTCAATTCCAACAGTATTAACCCTCCTCCTGTAGCCGTCCCCCATGACAGTGAAAATAAAATTTCACGATGCGGCCACCAGAGGTCACGACGAGCACCCGCACACAACCAGGGCTGGGCGTTGAATGCTGACCTAATTTGCCCGAAATGCTCTGTATAACAAGCGGCTTTCTATATAGTAGTATGTCATTGATGTCAGCTAGGCCTGTATACCTTGTACATGTACTTGTGGTAAATAAAGATATTATTATTATTATTATTATTATTATTATTATTATTATTATTATTATTATTAAAATGTTGCCAGATTCTTGTTCTATTTTTCAGTAAGATTAACTCATTTTTCATATTTTTTTCGATTTTTTTTTCTCTTTCACCTCTATGGTGCCACATTCGCCCCTCTCCTTGTAGGACATAACCCTTATGTACTCACCTAGTTGTGGTTGCAGGGGTCGATTCATAGCTCCTGGCCCCTCCTCTTCACTCGCCTCTACTGGGTCACTCTCCCCGCACCATGAGCTTTATCATACCTCTTCTTAAATCTATGAATGAGTGTGTGTTCTCACCTATATGTACTCACCCATATGTAGTTGAAGGGGTCGAGTCACAGCTCCTGGCCCTGCCTCTTCGCTCGTAGCTGCTAGGTTACTCTCTCCCTGCTTCAAGATTATATTTTTCTTCTAATTCCCCACCTGTCAAGAACATTTCATCCCCTCCTGTATGAATTTAAGTAACCTCTCTGTGATTATACACTGAAAGACATAAACCTCTCTGTGAATATACACTGAAAGACATAAACCTCTCTGTGAATATACACTGAAAGACATAAACCTCTCTGTGAATATACACTGAAAGACATAAATCTCTCTGTGAATATACACTGAAAGACATAAACCTCTCTGTGAATATACACTGAAAGACATAAACCTCTCTGTGAATATACACTGAAAGACATAAACCTCTCTGTGAATATACACTGAAAGACATAAACCTTTCTGTGAATATACACTGAAAGACATAAACCTCTCTGTGAATATACACTGAAAGACATAAACCTCTCTGTTAATATACACTGAAAGACATAAACCTCTCTGTGAATATACACTGAAAGACATAAACCTCTCTGTGAATATACACTGAAAGACATAAACCTCTCTGTGAATATACACTGAAAGACATAAACCTCTCTGTGAATATACACTGAAAGACATAAACCTCTCTGTGAATATACACTGAAAGACATAAACCTCTCTATGAATATACACTGAAAGACATAAACCTCTCTGTGAATATACACTGAAAGACATAAACCTCTCTGTGAATATACACTGAAAGACATAAACCTTTCTGTGAATATACACTGAAAGACATAAACCTCTCTGTGAATATACACTGAAAGACATAAACCTCTCTGTTAATATACACTGAAAGACATAAACCTCTCTGTGAATATACACTGAAAGACATAAACCTCTCTGTGAATATACACTGAAAGACATAAACCTCTCTGTGAATATACACTGAAAGACATAAACCTCTGTGAATATACACTGAAAGTCATAAACCTCTCTGTGAATATACACTGAAAGACATAAACCTCTCTGTGAATATACACTGAAAGACATAAACCTCTCTGTGAATATACACTGAAAGACATAAACCTCTCTGTGAATATACACTGAAAGACATAAACCTCTCTGTTAATATACACTGAAAGACATAAACCTCTCTGTTAATATACACTGAAAGACATAAACCTCTCTGTTAATATACACTGAAAGACATAAACCTCTCTGTTAATATACACTGAAAGACATAAACCTCTCTGTGAATATACACTGAAAGACATAAACCTCTGTTAATATACACTGAAAGACATAAAACTCTCTGTTAATATACACTGAAAGACATAAACCTCTCTGTTAATATACACTGAAAGACATAAACTTCTCTGTTAATATACACTGAAAGACATATACCTATCTGTTAATGTACACTGAAAGACATAAACCTCTCTGTTAATATACACTGAAAGACATATACCTCTGTTAATATACACTGAAAGACATAAAACTCTCTGTTAATATACACTGAAAGACATAAACCTCTCTGTGAATATACACTGAAAGACATAAAACTCTGTTAATATACAGTGAAAGACAAAACTCTGTTAATATACACTGAAAGACATAAACCTCTCTGTTAATATACACTGAAAGACATATACCTCTCTGTTAATATACACTGAAAGACATAAAACTCTGTTAATATACACTGAAAGACATAAACCTCTCGGTTTACATAACATAAACCTCTCGGTTTATGTCATGTAATGTGTTATTTATGTAATGTGTTATTCATAATATGTGTCCTATAGCTTGGTTGCTAGCGCATTCAGCTCACATTTTGAGGTCAGGGGGTCGATCCCGCGTACGGGTGGAAATATTAGTACGTGTTTCCTTAAGACACCTGCTGTCCATGTTCACCCATCAGTAAAATAAGTACCTGGGTGTTAGTCAACTGGTGTGGGTCGCATCCTGGGAACAACATTGATCTAATTTGCGGGAAATGCTCAGCATAACAAGCGGCTTTCTATATAGTAGTATGTCATTGATGTCAGCTATGGTCTGTATACCTTGTACATGTACTTGTAGAAATAAAGATTAATAATATTGTTATTATTCGCTCTTAAGAGGAAAGACCTCCATGTAATTATGTAAATAATTCACAAATAGTCCGCAATTATGAGACTAAAACTTATGGCGACGTTTATGTTCGAGTTCAACCATTATCAAGTAAGTTCGATTTCATGCATAATTTTAAACTCTTAACGGTGTTATGTAGGTTAGGTTAGGTAAGGTTCGTCAGGAAACAGGACAAGTGTTTCCTGACGCGGGTCTTACTCAGATGATGACCCGCTGTTGGAGCTTTTGGTCTCATCTGACTGAGGCCTTCCGCTGGCTTACCGTTCCACCCCTTTAAAAATTATAGTCATTTATAACCATTTCTTCCAAGTAATGAGTGGGTGTTATGTAGTCTTCTTCTTCTTCTTGGTTCGCCGGTACTCTCCCGGACCGGGCCTTTTCCAAGTGGTGGCCCGGCCTTGGCTCCCTTTCTCGTGGGTATCTCAGACTAATGTCTGCCATGGGAGGAGGTACAAGTACCTCCTCATCGTTGGGACCAACTGTCCCCAGGCCTAGCCACATTCCCCACCCTCACGGGGCTCGTAGGGAGAAGCTAGGCCTCTCTGGTCTGCCATCTTCCCCGCACCAGGGAGGTTGATGGGAAGAGCAGTCTTAAGAGCTGCAGATGGTAGCAAGCTCCAGCTTTGGTACCTACCCTACCCTAAAAGGGTTGGGCATAGTCACCGCCCGTGTTTTCTTTTTGGTTAGGTTAGGTAAGGTTCGTCAGGAAACAGGACACGTGTTTCTTGACGTGGGTCTTAGTCAGATGATGACCTGCCGTTGGAGCTTTTGGTCATCTGACCGAGGCCTTCCGCTGGCTTACCGGTCCACCCCTTTAAAAATTGTAGTCAGTTATAACCATTTCTGGGAAATTATATGGAACTTAATCTAGAATAATTCAATAAAATCAAACAATGTGGCTTATTATATAGAGCTTTTGATAAAAATCGGAGCTATTTTCTTTTTCCTCTGATTAAAACTGATTATTCCCACTTGACAGGCTGTATGACCCCTACGGGTTTAGCATTTATCTGTGAACATAATAAATAATAATAACCCAAGGTTTTCAGACAGATTCAAGAAATCTTAGAAGTTTCGCTAAGTTACCCCAAACCTTAAGATTTCGTTTTCTATGAAACAAACATTACTTCGTTTTCTATGAAACAACACGGGTAAAATTGAAGGTATAACTACGTAGTTATTTTTTAATACTGGTTATTTGTCGCATGGGTCCACCTGCCATGCCAGGTCAATCAGATGGAGATAAAGTGAGGTCATAACAGCTAGCTTCGCTATACTTGCCAGTACGATACCAAGATTTTTTTTCCTATCATGTATTCCCAAAATAGCGCCAACATACCATTGACATCAACATTCACATCTAACTTTATCTTGCACATATCCACAGCAAAATACACTTATTGATAACTGTGATTCTCCTTAATTTGCACATTACTAACCACAGCAAAATACACTTATTGATATCTGTGATTCCCCTTAATTTGCACAGTTCCAACCAAAATTCTAATACAACTATTGCTCCATAATACTTAAGCTAGTCATAAGTTTGCCTAAGATACTCCAATATAGAATCTATATTATGCCAATATATCACCTTTATCATTAATATATAAACTAATTGCTAACTTTTTATACTAATTGTTAAATTCTCAATGTTTAAATTCCAGTACCTAAATTTTGTAAACCTAACCTTACAATCTGTATATCCATTGTATAGCTATTGAGTAAGACCTATCATAAGACTGCCTGAAAAGCCTAGGCATACCTAGGCATATTATTGGCCATCTTGTAATATCAACTTTAATGTATAACTATAAGTACCCCCCACCTTGTATTACATGAAATAAAGGATTTGAATTTGAATTTGAATTTAACATTCCAGTCACGTCAACATTCACATCTAACATTCCAGTCACATCAACATTCACATCTAACATTCCAGTCACGTCAACATTCACATCTAACATTCCAGTCACATCAACATTCACCTATGGAATCTGCGCATGGGGCTCAACAACAATAACTCATCTCAGACCATTAATAACACAACAAAAGGCTGCAGTCAGAATGATAACAAATTCACACTACAGACAACATACTCCACCATTATTTAAAAATCTAAACTTACTCACCATACAAGACATCCATACTTTTTACTGTGCCTATTACATACATAGAACACTAAACTCAAATATTAACCCACCACTCAAACTTCTCCTTACCAACCTTAACAGGACACATGACCATAACACAAAGCACAGATCACTCTTCGATGTACCCCGTGTCCATTTAACAATATGTAAAAACTCAATGCACATTAAAGGCCCAAAAAATTGGAATTCATTACCTGTGATTGCCAAAGAAACCCTGCCTGTACCTCAATTCAAAACAATACTGAAAAACCACCTACTCACCCAAAACCAAATACCCAATATTTAACATTACCTACAAAGTTAATTAATCACTTAAATGTATAAAACCTATTATAAATAATGCATGCTTAGCTAACTTTGTTTCTATAGCATTAACAAATAAAATAGTAATCCATTCTCTTGTACTTTTTGTAACTCATCTAATGACCATATAAACTGTTATTGCAATACAATTGTTTTAATTTGTTTGATCTGATAAAATAAATTGCATTACATTCAACTTAAGTTCAAAATAAATTGTCTACTATATTTTTTATCATTTAGTCTATTGTTAATTAATTTTAAGAATGCCCACAATGCTCTGCATATTAGGGGCTTTTGGCATGTACACCCCATTTATATCCATAACTATGTACCCCTCTGTATCATGTCACAATAAAATAAAAATAAATGATCTAACATTCCAGTCACATCAACATTCACATCAAACATTCCAGTCACGCCAACATTCACACCTCGCCGAAATTTCGGTCAGATCAACAATCATTCATTTTAGACAACATAAATATAAACAACAGTAGTAATCACATCTTTTTCTAGAGTCAATAAAAGCCAAAAAAAAAAAATGCTGATCCACGAAACAAGAAGCAAATGGCATTTTATTACTTCATTATTATTATTATTATTATTATTATTATTATTATTATTATTATTATTATTATTATTATTATTATTATTATTATTATTATTTTATTGACTGGGAGCGCTAAACTCGTCTGGGTCATGCAACGACTGGGGAATAGGAGGTAATCAGGTCTTTCCCAAGAAAGGAAAAGGGAGCTTCAACTCCGTGGATCAAGAGCATTTCACCAGTGTCAAATTTCTTAAACTTCCATGAAGTTTAAGAAAGCAGCCAAAGTCCAGGAGCAACCAGAGTCCAGGAAGCAACCAGAGTCCAGGAAGAAGCCAGAGTCCAGGAAGCAACCAGAGTCCAGGAAGCAACCAGACTCCAAGAACCAGCCAGAGTCCAGGAAGCAACCAGAACCAGATTCCAGGAAGCAACCAGAGTCAAGGAAGCAGCCAGATTCCAGGAAGCAACAAGAATCAGACTCCATGAAGCAACCAAAGTCCAGGAAGCAACCAGAGTCCAGGAAGAAGCCAGAGTCCAGAAAGCAACCAGAGTCCAGGAAGCAGCCAGAGTGTAGGACGCAACCAGAGTCCAGGAAGCAACCAAAGTCCAGGAAGTAACCAGACTCCAAGAACCAACAAGAGTCCAGGAAACAACCAGACTCCAAGAACCAACCAGAGTCCAGGAAGCTGGAAGGTGCTCGTTCCACACCTCTCACTCCTAAGAGCCAGGTGGTCGTGTGTGTGTACTCACCTAATTGTGGTTGCAGGGGTCGAGACTCAGCTCCTGGCCCCGCCTCTTCACTGACCGCTACTGGGTCCCTTCTCTCCCTGCTCCATGAGATTTATCATACATCGTCTTAAAGCTATGTATGGTTCCTGCCTCCAGTACATCACTTGCTAGACTATTCCACTTCCTGACTACTCTATGGCTGAAGAAATTCTTCCTAACATCCCTTTGACTCATCTGAGTCTTCAATTTTCAATTGTGACCCCTTGTTTCTGTGTCCCCTCTCTGGAACATCCTGTCTCTATCCACCTTGTTTATTCCCCGCAGTATTTTGTATGTCGTTATCATGTCTCTCCTAACCCTCCTGTCCTCCAGTGTTGTCAGGCCGATTTCCCTTAACCTTTCTTCGTAGGACATTTCCCTTAGCTCCGGAACTAGCCTTGTCGCAAACCTTTGCACTTTCTCTAATTTCTTGACGTGCTTGACCAGGTACGGGTTCCAAACTGGCACTGCATACTCTAGTATGGGCCTGACGTACACGGTGTACAGTGTCTTGAACGATTCCTTACTAAGGTATCAAAACGCTATTCTCAGGTTTGCCAGTCGCCCGTATGCTGCAGCAGTTATCTGGTTGATGTGTGCTTCCGGAGACGTGCTTGATGTTATACTCACCCCAAGATCTTTCTCCTTGAGCGAGGTTTGCAGTCTTTGGCCACCTAGCCTATACTCTGTCAGCGGTCTTCTTTTCCCTTCCCCGATCTTCATGACTTTGCATTTGGCGGGGTTAAATTCGAGAAGCCAGTTGCTGGACCAGGTGTCCAGCATGTCCAGGTCTCTTTGAAGTCCTGCCTGATCCTTATCTGTTTTAATTCTCCTCATTAACTTCACATCGTCTGCGAACAGAGACACTTCTGAGTCTATCGCGTCCGTCATGTCATTCACATATACCAAGAATAACACTGGTCCTAGGACTGACCCCTGCGGTACACCCGCTCGTCATAGGCGCCCACTGTGACACCACATCACGTACCATGACCCGTTGTTGCCTCCCTGTCAGGTATTCTCTGATCCATTGCAGTGCCCTTCCTGTTATACACGCCTGATCCTCTAACTTCTGCACTAATCTCGTATGAGGAACTGTGTCGAAGGCCTTCCTGCAGTCCAAGAAAATGCAATCAACCCACCCCTCTCTCTCGTGTCTTACTTCTGTTACTTTGTCATAGAACTCCAGAAGGTTTGTGACACAGGATTTGCCTTCCATGAATCCGTGCTGGTTGTTGTTTATAAGCTTGTGCCCTTCCAGGTGCTCCACCATTTTCCTCCTGATAATCTTCTCCATTACTTTGCACACTATACACGTAAGTGACACTGGTCTATGGTTTAGTGCCTCTTTTCTGTCTCCTTTCTTAAAAATGGGAACTACATTTGCCTTCTTCCATACCTCAGGTAGCTGCCCAGTTTCAAAGGATGTGTTGAATATTGTGGTTAGTGGCACACACAGCATCTCTGCTCCCTCTCTAAGGACCCACTGGGAGATGTTGTCCGGTTCCATCGCCTTTGAGGTATCAAGGTCACTGAGCAACTTCAGCACCTCCTCCTCGGTTTTGTGTGTGTGTGTGTGTGTTAGTTACCATTTTGTCCTAGGCACATGTCGATTAGACACTAGGCCTGTTGTATGTATGTATGTGTGTATGTATGTATGTGTGTGTGTGTGTGTGTGTGTGTGTGTGTGTAACGAAACACTTCGAAATGTTTCGGCCCCGCCGGGAATTGAACCCGGGCCCTCCGTGCGTGAAGCAAGAGCGCTAGCCACCATGCCATCGGTGTGTGTGTGTGTGTGTGTGTGTGTGTGTGTGTGTGTGTGTGTGTGTGTGTGTGTGTGTATTTGTGGTTACAGGGGTCGATTCACACCTCTTGGTCCCAACTCTTCGCTGGTCGCTACTAGGTCCACTCTCTCCCTGCTCCATGAGCTTTATCGTATCTCTTCTTAAAGCTATGTATGGATCCTCCCTTCACTACATCACTCTCCAGATTGTTCCACTTCCAAAGCAACTCTATTACTGAAGGAATACTTCGTAACATCCCTGTGACTCATCTGAGCTTTCGATTTCCAATTGTGTCCCATAGTAGCTGTGTCCCATCTCTGCAACATTCTGTCCCTATCCACCTTGTCATTTCATCTCAGTATTTTATATGTCGTTATAATGCGCCCCCCTCCCTGTCCCTCCAGTCCTCCAGTGTCGTCAGGTTGATTTTCCTTAACCTCTCCTGGTAGGGTATACCCCTTAGCTACAGGACTAGTCTTGCTGCAAACCTTTGCACTTTGTGTGTACTCACCTAGTTGTGGTTGCAGGGGTCGATTCACAGCTCCTGGCCCCGCCTTTTCACTGGCCGCTACTAGGTTACTCTTCCTGCTCCATGAGCTTTATCATACCTCTTCTTAAAGCTATGTATGGATCCTGCCTCAACTACATCACTTCCCAGACTATTCCACTTCCTGACAACTCTGTGACTGAAGAAATACTTAATAACATCCCTGTGATTCATCTGAGTCTTCAACTTCCAACTGTGTCCCCTTGTTCCTGTGTCCCATCTCTGGAACATCCTGTCTCTGTCCACCTTGTCGATTCCTCTCAGTATTTTATATGTCGTTATCATATGTCTCCTATCTCTCCTGTGTGTGTGTGTGTGTACACCACTTGCACACGTCGTGCGTGTACATACAGCAATTACACGCACAAAAACACAATTCTTGATGACTAACACAAACACGCAAAAAAAAAAAAAAAAAGCAGATGGTTTGCACGGTGGTGGACACAAACATCACCCAGGAGCAAGATATGATTATTTTACTAAGAAAAAAATAGTAATTCTCAAGGATTGAACTGTGTGTTAAGAAGACGCGAGGAGTCTCTATTTTTCGTACCTTACCCTCGGTGAGTATGATAATAATAATAATAATAATAATAATAATAATAATAATAACAATTCTGTTATCTTTTTTTTCCTTGTATTTCCCTCTTCCTCTCCTCAATTCCCCTTCCTTCCTTCCTTCCTGTTACTCCTCCTCCTCCTCCAGTTACACTGTGGTCCAAAGGTATAATTACCTTAGACAGACGATGACAGGGTGGAAGAGGACCTTGTACTGGTGTTGACGAAGCTGTCATGACAGTCATTCTTGATCTGTGCTGAGGACACCTACCATCCCTCTCTCCACGTCTGCTGGACACCTACCATCCCTCTCTCCACGTCTGCTGGACACCTACCATCCCTCCCTCCACGTCTGCTGGGCACCTACCATCCCTCCCTCCACGTCTGCTTGGCACCTACCATCCCTCCCTCCACGTCTGCTGGACACCTACCATCCGTCCCTCCACGTCTGTTTGAAGCACCTACCCTCCCTCTCTCCACACCTGCTGGATACACCTGCTCTTCTCTCAACGTCTGCTGGGCATCGTCAAGGTATCATGGAGTCCATTTCCCTATATGTACTTACATATGTAGCTGTGGTGGTGATGACTGTGTAGTTGTAGCTGTGGTGGTAATGACTGTGTGGGTGTAGCTGTGGTGGTAAGTTAGTTAGTAAGTAAGTTTATTCAGGTATACACAAATACATTTACATAGATTATCATACATAGCAGCATATGTGTAGAAAACCTAGGATAACCCAAAAAGTCAGACAGACTTATTTCCATTGGGGTCCTTTTAGTACCTTAATATTATACACTGTAGGAGATATGTTATTATATTATAAGGAATATACGTATACTAGGAATAAGGTAAGAAGAGTTATTTACATTTACATGTGTTAGCTAAAAAAATAAAAAATAATTCTCCTCCCTTTCTGTCGCTACATTTATTAGGTACCTTTTGGATCTCTTCTTGAACTGGCTCATGCTATGACTGGCTTTGACATGTGCAGGCAGTCTGTTCCATTCCTTTATTGCTGTACAATAAAAGGTGTTTGAAGCCTGGCCACTGACTGTGGGAACTACAAAGTTGTGCTCTCTCCCCCTAGTACTATGACTGTTTTGGTTCCCAGCCTTGACAAAATTGGCAGCAAGATATTCTGGACACTGTATGTGAGCAATTTTATAAACTTGATTCAATTTAAGTTGTTTTACTCTGTCTTCAATATTCAGCATATCCAATTGTTGTAATTTATCCTGGCCTACATGTTCTCTTGGACCCAGGTCCAGGATGAATCTTACCATTTTGTTCTGGGTGATTTGCAGCTTATCTTTCAGTTTTTTTGTCAAGGCAGAGTACCATGAAGAGCAAGCGTAGTCAATATGACATTGTATAAGGGCTAGACATAGGGTCCTGGTAATGACTGTGTGGTTGTAGCTGTGGTGGTGATGACTGTGTGGGTGTAGCTGTGGTGGTGGTGGTGGTGACTGTGTGGGTGTAGCTGTGGTGGTGGTAATGACTGTGTGGGTGTAGTTGTGGTGGTGGCGACTGTGTGGGTGTAGCTGTGGTGGTGATGACTGTGTGGGTGTAGCTGTGGTGGTGTTGACTGTGTGGGTGTAGCTGTGGTGGTGGTGACTGTGTGGGTGTAGCTGTGGTGGTGGTGGTGGTGACTGTGTGGGTGTAGCTGTGGTGGTGGTGGTGACTGTGTGGGTGTAGCTGTGGTGGTAACAGATACATTCAACAAAAGCAAGAAAGAAGAGTGTGAATAGGGAGGGAAGGGAACAGGACGAAATGGGAGGACAGGAACAGAACGGAGTTGAAGAGAAGGGAACAGGACACGAGAGGAAAAAAACCGAAACGAAATGAAAGGAAACGGATGATGGAGAGGGGAGGGAAGGGGGACAACAGGGGGAATAAAATGAAAAAAAGGGAAACAGAAATAGAAAGAAAAAAATCCAAACTGAGAAATCCGCAAGTGTGCTTAATAGCCATCAGTAAACAGTCTATGATCACTGTAACTTGTCTAGCGATCAAAACAACGAAGACAAGTTCCTGGACCCATTATGTGCCTCTGTAATATTTTTGACTGCCCACAAGATGGGTATGCAGTGTATAATAAAGCTATTAAGCTAAATGTTGAATAACCTTTAGGTCCGACCAATATTAATTATAAAACTTCCTTTCTGACCAGTTAACGATGAGAGAGAGATGTGTGGTGCCCGCTGCAGTGATGGTGGTGTGTTTGATGGCACTCACATCCACTACTGACGGTGGCCAGTACCCGCTGGTATCCCTATACACACTTCTACAGGAGGCTATGTTCCACCAACCACAACTTGCACAGAATAACGCACAAGAAAGACTCTTCCCAAACAAGTTGGAAAATATAACCATGGCAGATCAGCAGAAGCGCATAATAAAGCTATGGCCGCCCTACGCTTGTAATGTAAAGCGGATTACTGAAGGTGAGAGCGGCGATGTGCAGACTATGTTAAGCAAGGAGTTGCTTCACCCACCTGTCAATGAGGAGTTGCTTCACCCACCTGTCAATGAGGAGTTGCTTCACCCACCTGTCAAAGAGGACCAACATAGCCACCATAATCACCCACAACACCAACACAGGTACGTTTCTTATGTTGTCTAGATTAAAGTTGTCTTGGTTCGTAGCTTCACCATCATTATATGGTTTTTATCATAACAAACGAGTGTACGAGTTTGAAACCTAAGTAAACGAGTTGTTTCATCAAATCTTATTGCATTAGCTCCAAGTTGCATTTTGTGCTTAGGGCAGTGTAGTTTTAGATCGGTAATTCGAGTGTGAATCTTCACGAAACACATGTTAGTCATGTTACAGTTAGTGATGAAATGATGAACACCTTGAAAATACTTCTCTAGTCACCACCGTCAGTCATCACAAATTCTAAGTTGATTTCTCACATTCGGTTTTGCAATGTTGCCAATGGGTTAATTTACATACAGAAACATGTAATTGCACTGCGTACAGGAGTAGTTGTTGTTAAGGTCCCGCTAGTTGCGTAGCTGAAGCCAGGCCAGACCTGGAGAGTATACCTGGAGAGTATACCTGGAGAGTATACCTGGAGAGTATACCTGGAGAGTATACCTGGAGAGTATACCTGGAGAGTATACCTGGAGAGTATACCTGGAGAGTATACCTGGAGAGGGTTTCGGGGGTCAACGTCCCCCGCAGCCCGGTCTGAGACCAGGTCTCGTGGTGGATCAGGGTCTGATCAACCAGGCTGTTACTGCAGGCCGCACGGCCTGTGGTCACCCATCCAATTACTGGACTGGGCTCGTTACTACGTAACTCACCGATCTAGTTACAGGACCTGGGCTCATCAGTGAGCTGCTACGGTTATCATCACCTCATTATATATGCTCATGGGGAGAGTGGTGAACCCATGAGGTTCATACAGCGCCTAGGGAATGGGAGGTAATACAGTTTGAACAATGGAAGGGGGAGGATTGCTCCAGTTCCATGGATCAAGAGCACTTCACTAGCATCAAAGCACCTGACGTGAAGGCGTCTATTATCTTGGTTCTTAAGTTTAGGTCAAATTTGTCACAACTCATCGTGGATGATTTGTGTCACAACTCATCGTGGATGATCTGTGTCACAACTCATCGTGGATTATTTGTGTCACAACTCATCGTGGATTATCTGTGTCACAACTCATCGTGGATGATCTGTTTCACAACTCATCGTGGATTATTTGTGTCACAACTCATCGTGGATTATTTGTGTCACAACTAATCGTGGATGATCTGTGTCACAACTCATCGTGGATTATCTGTGTCACAACTCATCGTGGATTATTTGTGTCACAACTCATCGTGGATGATCTGTTTCACAACTCATCGTGGATGATCTGTGTCACAACTCATCGTGGATTATTTGTGTCACAACTCATCGTGGATTATCTGTGTCACAACTCATCGTGGATGATCTGTTTCACAACTCATCGTGGATTATTTGTGTCACAACTCATCGTGGATGACCTGTGTCACAACTCATCGTGGATGACCTGTGTCACAACTCATCGTGGATGATCTGTGTCACAACTCATCGTGGATGATCTGTGTTTGTGATCATCGCCTTAACATAATTTTAGATATGTATATGAAATTACACATTATTATAATTACAAAATAGTGAACTAAATATTTTACTCTCTATTATGTTTGGTTTAGAGGTGATCTTCATGACTTAATAATAAGAAGAAAATTAGCGTTGCAAGACCAACACTTCATCAAACTCCCGAACTTGAAAGAGAAAACGTATAGCGATGTTTCGCTCTATCCTGCGCCATTATAAAGTAACAACCACCACCTGACAAATGAGTTGTTACTTATGAATGGTCCAGAACGGACTGAAAAAGCCGTCATAAACTTCGACTTTTGTAGCGGGATCTTTGTGAATTGTTCCAGCCGCAGTATTGTGATTTTTAGTCTTAAAAAAATATACAAAAATAAATAGGTTTTAATTCTTGCATGTGGCACAGGTATGAGAGACAAGTATCATACAAGTACGAGAGACGGCACTCTTACCGACCACTCACCAAGCTACACCTCGACCTTCTGGGCATCTTGGCAGCCATTATAGTGAAGTTGATCATGTCGACGGTGCTGGCCTCGTGGTTCCTGGCGGCGGGTCAGGTCCTCTTCAGCGTAGCGGCCATCACAGGCACCACCGCCGTCTTCGGCGTCGACTCACCTATAAGTTACGTCTATAAGACGCTGCCCTTGGTCGAAGTTCTCCTCAGAGGAGAAACAACATTCTTCTAGCTGTCCTTCTTCAATGGCTTATACGGGTTTATCTGTTTTAAATATATTAATATTTACTGGGAAGACGTGTTAAAACCCTTGAAAGTTGTAAACTGTTTGAGGAGTGAGAAGCATTCAGGTTTGATCCTAGGAAGAGGAGGGTAGTTATAATGCTTTTTTATCAAAAACCTTCAACATGTAGCTAATAATTTCTGCTAAATATTTAATAACTAATCAGTCCTGCTGAGACATGAGACATTTTATTTATAACTAGTAACGTGATTATATATTTTTTATTCTTGAAAATCGTTAAAAACCACATGACACAAATTTTGACGAAAGAGGAAATATCCTCGCCATTTATACCAAGGAAAAGGTTGAGCTCTTCCTACACGGAAACTATTTGAGAGGCAGTAATTTAGATAGTGGCTAGACATGTTATACATTTAAAGAACACAAGCCATTCTCTTGAATTGTCTTGTATAGGCCTCTGCAAAATACCATAGCATTTACACGTGTCAGCTGTACACTAAACAATATATTTAGCAGAATTTCGTTAGGTTAGATGAGGTTTTTAAGTTAGGTTTGGTGAAAAAAAAATCATTTTTTTTACATCATTGCCAATGAAAAAAATCTTTAAATCTGTAAAAAAAAAATGGCCTAGATTTATAGTTAGACATATTGACGCCGAGGGCACTAGTCACCTGTGACACACCTGTGACACACCTGCCTATGTTTATCATGTAACTTATTTTTCATTTTGCTTCTCTCCATAACTCTTGACATAGCCTACATCTATATTATAACTTTCAGACGAAATAATATTTTAAGAAGTGGCATCAAACCCAGAGCATTTATATAAACTAGCAACAAAATCTGAGGGTATATATATTTTATATGCATTGGGTATATACAGTGTATATATATATATATATATATATATATATAACAACACTGCTACTAGCCAAGGAGTCGAACCCACGCTGCTTTGGCCCGCCTCATGTTAAGCGAAAACTCATGACGCTCTAGTCCACGGAACCACACAATCCTCAAGAATGACGCACCCAGCCAAGCTAGGTGTTGTACACGTCATCCGAGGACATACGGTGGTGTGGATGCCTCTGAGCTAATTGGTGTACAAGCCCAACAAGCAATATTTCATATTATTGTAACCACGAATAAAGCAAGCGAAAATTTGTGTATTCAATAATTTCGCAAAAATCCTTCTGAACCTAACGAAAAAAAATATATTTCATTGTATGTGTTTATCATTAAATTATTGTAAACTTATCTAAAATATATTTAGCTGGATTAGGCTAAATTAAATTGCGCTTGTTATAATGAGGTTAGGTAAGTTTTCTAAGGTTATTTTGGTACAAGATTATTAATTTTTACATTAATATAAATGAAAAAAAATATATCTTTAAACGTATAAGAGAAAATTTTATAAAGGACTTAATTTTAAATGAGTTTTTGCTAATTGACAAATTTTACTTATTCGGCACGATATATATATATATATATATATATATATATATATATATATATATATATATATATATATATATATATATATGTATATATATATATGTTTGTGTACAGTTACCTAATTGCATCTTTAAGTAACTATGTGTAGCTGACAGTGTGTGACCCTAAGAGATTAACAATCTAGTAACTAAACTAAGAGAGAGTAACTTAACTAAGAGTAAGAACTAGCAACTTATCTAAGACAGCAACAACCTAGTAACTTAGAGAGAGCAACAGTCTAGCAAGATCAGTATATTAAAGATCGCTCATTTATTAGTGTTACTAAGCACTGGTTGTCTCCAGGTTGTACACATCAGTAAGCTCACCAGGTTGTACACCTCAGTAAGCTCACCAGGATGTACACATCAGTAAGCTCACCAGGTTGTACACATCAGTAAGCTCACCAGGTTGTACACATCAGTAAGCTCACCAGGTTGTACACATCAGTAAGCTCACCAGGTTGTACACATCAGTAAGCTCACCAGGATGTACACATCAGTAAGCTCACCAGGTTGTACACATCAGTAAGCTCACCAGGTTGTACACATCAGTAAGCTCACCAGGTTGTACACATCAGTAAGCTCACCAGGTTGTACATCAGTAAGCTCACCAGGATGTACACATCAGTAAGCTCACCAGGTTGTACACATCAGTAAGCTCACCAGGTTGTACACCTCAGTAAGCTCACCAGGTTGTACACACAGTAAGCTCACCAGGTGTACATCAGTAAGCTCACCAGGTTGTACACATCAGTAAGCTCTACCAGGTGTACACATCAGTAAGCTCACCAGGTTGTACACATCAGTAAGCTCACCAGGTGTACACATCAGTAAGCTCACCAGGTTGTACACATCAGTAAGCTCACCAGGTTGTACACATCAGTAAGCTCACCAGGTTGTACACATCAGTGCTCACCAGGTTGTACACCAGAAGCTCACCAGGTTGTACACATCAGTAAGCTCACCAGGTTGTACACATCAGTAAGCTCACCAGGTGTACACATCAGTAAGCTCACCAGGTTGTACACATCAGTAAGCTCACCAGGTTGTACACATCAGTAAGCTCACCAGGTTGTACACATCAGTAAGCTCACCAGGTTGTACACATCAGTAAGCTCACCAGGTTGTACACATCAGTAAGCTCACCAGGTTGTACACATCAGTAAGCTCACCAGGTTGTACACACTCAGTAAGCTCACCAGGTTGTACACATCAGTAAGACCCTAAGTAACATCCCAGGTTTACACATAAGTAACTAACTAAGGTGACTACACATCAGAAGCACACCAGTTTGACACATCAGCAGTAAAGACTCATTAGTGTTACTACACTGTAGTCTCCAGGTTGTACACATCAGTAAGCTCACCAGGTTGTACACCTCAGTAAGCTCACCAGGATGTACACATCAGTAAGCTCACCAGGTTGTACATCAGTAAGCTCACAGGATGTACACATCAGTAAGCTCACCAGGTTGTAACATCAGTAACTCACCAGGATGTACACATCAGTAACTAAGGGACACAGTAAGCACAGGTTTAAGTACTCACAGGTTTACACTGTGTCCCAGGTTGTACACATCAGTAAGCTCACCAGGTTGTACACTCAGTAAGCTCACCAGGATGTACACATCAGTAAGCTCACCAGGTTGTCACATCAGTAAGCTCACCAGGTTGTACACATCAGTAAGCTCACCAGGTTGTACACATCAGTAAGCTCCCAGGTTGTACACATCAGTAAGCTCACCAGGTTGTACACAGTAAGCTCACCAGGTGTACACATCAGTAAGCTCACCAGGTTGTACACGTAAGCTCAAGGTGTACACTCAGTAAGCTCACCAGGTTGTACACTCAGTAAGCTCACCAGGTTGTACACATCAGTAAGCTCACCAGGTTGTACACATAGTAAGCCCCACCAGGTTGTACACATCAGTAAGCTCACAGGTTGTCACCATGCTCACCAGGTTGTACACATCATGCTACCAGGTGTACACATCAGTAAGCTCACCAGGTTGTACACTCAGTAAGCTCACCAGGTTGTACACTCAGTAAGCTCACCAGGATGTACACATCAGTAAGCTCACCAGGTTGTACACATCAGTAAGCTCACCAGGTTGTACATCAGTAAGCTCACCAGGTGTACACATCAGTAAGCTCACAGGTTGTACATCAGTAAGCTCACCAGGTTGTACACATCAGTAAGCTCACCAGGTTGTACACATCAGTAAGCTCACCAGGTGTACACATCAGTAAGCTCACCAGGTTGTACACATCAGTAAGCTCACCAGGATGTACATCAGTAAGCTCACCAGGTTGTACACATCAGTGCTCACCAGTTGTACACATCAGTAGCTCACCAGGTTGTACACATCAGTAAGCTCACCAGGTGTCACATCAGTAAGCTCACCAGGTTGTACATCAGTAAGCTCACCAGGTGTACACATCAGTAAGCTCACCAGGTTGTACACATCAGTAAGCTCACCAGGTGTACATCAGTAAGCTCACCAGGTTGTACACATCAGTAAGCTCACCAGGATGTACACATCAGTAAGCTCACCAGGTTGTACACATCAGTAAGCTCACCAGGTTGTACACATCAGTAAGCTCACCAGGTTGTACACATCAGTAAGCCCCAGGTTGTACACATCAGTAGCTCACCAGGTGTACACTCAGTAAGCTCACCAGGTTTACACATCAGTAAGCTCACCAGGTTGTACACTCAGTAAGCTCACCAGGTTGTACACATCGTAAGCTCACCAGGTTGTACCATCAGTAAGCTCACCAGGTTGTACATCAGTAAGCTCACCAGTGTACATCAGTAAGCTCACCAGGTTGTACACATCAGTAGCTCACCAGGTTGTACACATCAGTAAGCTCACCGGTTGTACATCAGTAAGCTCACCAGGTTGTACACATCAGTAAGCTCACCAGGATGTACACCTCAGTAAGCTCACCAGGTTGTACACATCAGTAAGCTCACCAGGTTGTACACATCAGTAAGCTCACCAGGTTGTACACATCAGTAAGCTCACCAGGTTGTACACATCAGTAAGCTCACCAGGTTGTACACCTCAGTAAGCTCACCAGGTTGTACACATCAGTAAGCTCACCAGGTTGTACACATCAGTAAGCTCACCAGGTTGTACACCTCAGTAAGCTCACCAGGATGTACACATCAGTAAGCTCACCAGGTTGTACACATCAGTAAGCTCACCAGGTTGTACACATCAGTAAGCTCACCAGGTTGTACACATCAGTAAGCTCTCAAGGTTGTACACATCAGTAAGCTCACCAGGATGTACACCTCAGTAAGCTAACCAGGTTGTACACCTCAGTAAGCTCACCAGGTTGTACACATCAGTAAGCTCACCAGGTTGTACACATCAGTAAGCTCACCAGGTTGTACACCTCAGTAAGCTCACCAGGTTGTACACATCAGTAAGCTCACCAGGTTGTACACATCAGTAAGCTCACCAGGTTGTACACCTCAGTAAGCTCACCAGGTTGTACACATCAGTAAGCTCACCAGGATGTACACATCAGTAAGCTCACCAGGTTGTACACATCAGTAAGCTCACCAGGTTGTACACATCAGTAAGCTCACCAGGTTGTACACATCAGTAAGCTCACCAGGTTGTACACATCAGTAAGCTCACCAGGTTGTACACATCAGTAAGCTCACCAGGTTGTACACCTCAGTAAGCTCACCAGGTTGTACACATCAGTAAGCTCACCAGGTTGTACACATCAGTAAGCTCACCAGGATGTACACATCAGTAAGCTCACCAGGTTGTACACATCAGTAAGCTCACCAGGATGTACACATCAGTAAGCTCACCAGGTTGTACACATCAGTAAGCTCACCAGATAGTTTCGCTTGTCAGAAAATTTCCTTTCGTTGCATTTTATATTATTATTATTATTATTATTATTATTATTTTATTATTATTATTATTATTATTATTATTATTATTATTATTATTATTATTATTTTTATTATTATTATTATTATTATTATTATTATTATTATTATTATTATTATTATTATTATTATTATTATTATTATACACAAGAAAGCACTGAACTTGTACGACTGATACAGTAGTTATTGTATGAATAACTACTGCATTTTGTGACATTTCTGGCATATGAAGATGTTTAAAGTTAGGTTAGGTCAGGTCAGATTCGATCCAAGGAAGGCAATGTCAGGTCCAATTCCTTGAAGGGATGACCTGGCGTAGATGTTTACCTCTATGGAAGAAATAACCCAGTGGGGCCCATCTCCGGGATGCCACCCATAAGTGTAGTCATAAGAACCTTGATGCAGGTAAGGGGGCTCTTGATACAAGGAATTAGACACAACTTAATTGCTTCCCATTCCTCCAGCCTCTCTATGACTCTCACGGGTTTAGTGTTTCATCATAAATACAAATATAATTATAAAGTTCGCAAGGTTAACGGTATTCAAATTGATTATTATGTTAGTTTAAACTTTTTAGTCATTCAGTGGTGGCCGGCAGAGGGATGGAGAGGGATGGAGAGGGATGGAGAGGGATGGAGAGGGATGGAGAGGGATGGAGAGGGATGGAGAGGGATGGAGAGGGAGGGAGAGGGAGGGAGAGGGATGGAGAGGGATGGAGAGGGATGGAGAGGGATGGAGAGGGATGGAGAGGGATGGAGAGGGATGGAGAGGGAGGGAGAGGGAAGGAGGCAGAGGGAGGGAGACAGAGGGATGGAGAGGGAGGGAGGCAGAGGGATGGAGAGGGATGGAGAGGGAGGGAGGCAGAGGGATGGAGAGGGAGGGAGGCAGAGGGATAGAGAGGGAGGGAGGCAGAGGGATGGAGGAGGGAGGCAGAGGGATGGAGAAGGAGGGAGGCAGAGGGATGGAGAGGGAGGGAGGCAGAGGGATGGAGAAGGAGGGAGGCAGAGGGATGGAGAAGGAGGGAGGCAGAGGGATGGAGAAGGAGGGAGGCAGAGGGATGGAGGAGGGAGGCAGAGGGAGGGAGAAATGAAAGTGGATTCACTTCCTCCATCTTCACCACACCAACAAACACTCTTACCTCCTCACTAAGAGTCTCATCTCTGATGAAGACTCTCACTTTCTTAATGGAACCCAACCTAGTCTACCATGATTTAAATTACACATTCACACTAACACTCACCTTCACTAATCCCTTGCACGTTCCTAATCTTCATATTCCTTCCCTCGCACATCCTGACCCCTCAGAGCTATGTTACTCATACAGGTTTAGCGTTTAACATAATTATATTATTTATCATTTGGTGAAGAGGTAGAAGAGGTCAGGTAAGGGCATCAGGTGAAAGGATGATAATTACAACTGAAGTCGTGGCATTAGTTAGAATAAGAGTGCAGTAAGGGTGGCACCATCAGTGAGAATGGACTCAGTAAGAATATCAGGATATTAAAGAACACATCTGAAATACCCTCGTACATTTTTCTTACTATGATGGGACATGACCGGTGTTAAAAAATAAATAAGAATATATATACCAAGCACTAAACTTTTAATGCCTTCTTTTATTATTACTGGTTTATATCATTCTCTCCAGTGAACATGAATTATATTATCCTTGTTAATGTAAATTGTACATGTGGGATGGACCTGTTCAGTATGAAATATTTACCTACCTACAGAGGCAGAGAAGCAACCAATATACCTACTGAAATGTTCAGTTGTAACACCCCTACATCACATGAATTTCTGCATGCTGTAAGCATCAACATCAATCTCCCATGTAAACAAATGAAAGCAGATACTTGCCAAACAATTAACATGTTCATTTTCCCACATTCCACCTCCAGTACTGTTTTCTTGTCGAGTTAATTTGGGTTAGATAATGTAACATTAACCTGGAGTGACGGAGCCTAACAAAAAAGGTAACATGAACAAATGTAAATGTTTGTGTGTAATAAAGTAGAGGAGGTACACGTGAAAAACTGTGTTTTAAAGACATTGGAAGGTTAGTAATTTCTGGGCTAAGAGCCAGGTGCTCTCTCACTGTATCACAACCCTGGCTGCTGAAGTAGAGAATTCTTGCACATTAAACTCTCACTCTTAATACTCACCAGTTAAAGGAAGCATAGCACAGTGTGCTAAATGATTGCTCCAGATAAGTTGCTTAATGTGTTTAAAGACTGTTGACTACACCAGGGTCATTATGACTACGTAACCATTTCACCACCAGACGAGAATACTTTAATTCCTAAAATAGGGATTAAAGGAAACTCTCAGCATATATACACTGAGAGAAATACATCTCTTTGTGTATCTATCCTGTGCCCTAGATAAGGCACTGCCTGCTACACTGAGACAAGTTACGAGAGTTTCCTTATGCTCACAGCCTGGCCTGGGTACGAGAGTTTCCTTATGCTCACAGCCTGGCCTGGGTACGAGAGTTTCCTTATGCTCACAGCCTGGCCTGGGTACGAGTTTCCTTAGGCTCACAGCCTGGCTTGGGTACGAGAGTTTCCTTATGCTCACAGCCTGGCCTGGGTACGAGAGTTTCCTTATGCTCACAGCCTGGCCTGGGTACGAGTTTCCTTAGGCTCACAGCCTGGCCTGGGTACGAGAGTTTCCTTACGTTCACAGCCTGGCCTGGGTACGAGTCTCCTTAGGCTCACAGCCTGGCCTGGGTACGAGAGTTTCCTTATGCTTACAGCCTGGCCTGGGTACGAGAGTTTCCTTAGGCTCACAGCCTGGCCTGGGTACGAGAGTTTCCTTAGGCTCACAGCCTGGCCTGGGTACGAGAGTTTCCTTAGGCTCACAGCCTGGCCTGGGGTCAGGCTTATAGATGAACATAACACAAGACAGTTTTGATGGGTGTTGGTATATTTATTAAAACAATCAACAATATTCTAATAATCTTCAGCATTATACTATAAACAATTTTGCAATTATATGAAAAATAACCCGTAAGTCGGTGGAGTGGAAAATTTACGAAAGTGCTTAATATAACTTAAGAAATTGTTATAGGCTTTTCCTTATTCGTAGATCTAAATATTTGCATCAATTCCTAAGAATTTATATCAGTATCTAAATGAACATAGTCCAAATTTTTAGTAACAGAGGCTAGGACATAATCATAAACATTAGCAATAATTTTTACTAATGTTTATCGTTTTATGAGTATTCCCTAATTAGTGGGCAGGTGTCACTGATGGTGTGACCTGTAGCGCTCCAGGTGTCACTGATGGTGTGACCTGTAGTGCTCCAGGTGTCACTGATGGTGTGACCTGTAGTGCTCCAGGTGTCACTGATGGTGTGACCTGTAGTGCTCCAGGTGTCACTGATGGTGTGACCTGTAGTGCTCCAGGTGTCACTGATGGTGTGACCTGTAGTGCTCCAGGTGTCACTGATGGTGTGACCTGTAGTGCTCCAAGTGTCACTGAGGGTGTTACCTGTAGTGCTCCAAGCGTCACTGATGGTGTGACCTGTAGTGCTCCAGGTGTCACTGATGGTGTGATCTCTAGTGCTCCAGGTGTCACTGATGGTGTGACCTGTAGCACTCCATGTATTACTGGTGTGACCTGTAGCACTCCAGGTGTCACTGATGTGGTGACCTGAAACATTCCAGGTGTCTAATGTAGTGACTTGTAGCACTCCATGTGTCACTGCTGTGACCTCCAGCACTCCAGGTGTCACTGCTGTGACCTCCAGCACTCCAGGTGTCACTGCTGTGACCTCCAGCACTCCTGGTGTCACTGCTGTGAACTCCAGCACTCCAGGTGTCACTGCTGTGACCTCCAGCACTCCAGGTGTCACTGCTGTGACCTCCAGCACTCCAGGTGTCACTGCTGTGACCTCCAGCACTCCAGGTGTCACTGCTGTGACCTCCAGCTCTCCAGATGTCACTTATATGGTGACCTCCAGCACTCCAGGTGTCACTGCTGTGACCTCCAGCACTCCAGGTGTCACTGCTGTGACCTCAGCACTCCAGGTGTCACTGTGTGACCTCCAGCATCCAGGTGTCACTGCTGTGACCTCCAGCACTCCAGGTGTCACTGCTGTGACCTCCAGCACTCCAGGTGTCACTGCTGTGACCTCCAGCACTCCAGGTGTCACTGCTGTGACCTCCAGCACTCCAGGTGTCACTGCTGTGACCTCCAGCACTCCAGGTGTCACTGCTGTGACCTCCAGCACTCCAGGTGTCACTGCTGTGACCTCCAGCACTCCAGGTGTCACTGCTGTGACCTCCAGCACTCCAGGTGTCACTGCTGTGACCTCCAGCACTCCAGGTGTCACTGCATGTGACCTCCAGCACTCCAGGTGTCACTGCTGTGACCTCCAGCACTCCAGGTGTCACTGCTGTGACCTCCAGCACTCCAGGTGTCACTGCTGTGACCTCCAGCACTCCAGGTGTCACTGCTGTGACCTCCAGCACTCCAGGTGTCACTGCTGTGACCTCCAGCACTTCATATTGTGAATCAAAGATGGTCTAATTAGCTTATAAACCACAGTAAAAAAAATATATCTGATATCAAACATTAACTAAATAATAATAATAATACTGTGGGATACGACCGGTGTGTTAAAAAATAATAATAATAATAATAATAAATTACAATTTTTTATTAATTCAGTGTAAAACTTATAATAGAATACTATTAACAACTCTGAATGGATCCATCAAACAAGAGAATGAGGAGTGAAAGTGTCCGTCATAAACTTGAAATAATATAACCCAGGCACTGAGTGAATATACGACACTCGTGGAGGCTGCCAGATCACCATCAGTGAAAACTTCATTGCAAAATGACACTATATTATGACTCCATGTGACATTGTAGTGGGTGTGAGGTAGACTTATACAAAACTCAAACATGTACATTCGACCTCTGTTCCTTAGCATATGGCGAGTGAGGTCAACAATCTTTATTGACCTGTAGTTGCAAAGCGTGACTTAATGACTCTCTCATTTTGCTATTACTGTCTTGACTCAGCTATCAATGGCTTGTCATTAATTTTTCTTGACATTGACAACTCAACATTGCAAATAAGTAAGAAAACAAATTTTAGTGTTTTGTTCTCATTTTTATGATACACAGTTAAGACCAAAACGAAAATATGTAAAAATTTATGCTCTCACTCCGCCAACACGTTGGAATTTAGTCGCAAAACATTCTTAGTCTAAACATCATGAATAGAAATTAACACTCATAGTGGTGGAAAATTTGTTCTATACATGCCATTAACTTTTCCAAAAAAATTATGAGATTTACTTTATACTCAAAAAAATCTGATAATTTTTTCTAAAAAAAAAATTTAGATTACTGAATTCAAAACTTTGAAAAGAATTCCTGACAAAACAAATAACATTATTTATCTTCCAGGTATATTGCATAGTATTATAATGAGCCATCACGAGAGTGCAAGTCATCATAACTTGAATCTATTGATAGAGTGCACAAAGGCAGCAGGTTTGTGATGAGATGGAATGCAGTATGCACAATGTATGATCAACTAAATCACTTACAACAAGCATGGAGCATGTCTCTGCATGAAGCATGTCTCTGCATGAAGCATGTCTCTGCATGAGCATGTCTCTGCATGGAGCATGTCTCTGCATGGAGCATGTCTCTGCATGGAGCATGTCTCAGCATGGAGCATGTCTCTGCATGGAGCATGTCTCTGCATGGAGCATGTCTCAGCATGGAGCATGTCTCTGCATGGAGCATGTCTCTGCATGGAGCATGTCTCAGCATGGAGCATGTCTCAGCATGGAGCATGTCTCTGCATGGAGCATGTCTCAGCATGGAGCATGTCTCTGCATGGAGCATGTCTCTGCATGGAGCATGTCTCAGCATGGAGCATGTCTCAGCATGGAGCATGTCTCTGCATGGAGCATGTCTCAGCATGGAGCATGTCTCTGCATGGAGCATGTCTCTGCATGGAGCATGTCTCTGCATGGAAAACTTTATAGATTTCCATCACAAAAGAAAAAAACCTAAGTGATTGTAAACTGTGAAGAGAAGAGAGAAAACACCGAGTGATCTTCGGCAAGCTTACAAATATAAACTGTCACAAAAAAAAAAAAAGCGTATGACATGTTGACCATTGCACTTAATTACAAATACAGATGTTCCACATAGTTATGGCACAAACAAATATTACAAATAAATTACACATTTTATATACAATACAACTTTAACCAGTCGCACTTGTGTGTGAAAGATGATGAGGCTCTTACATCCGCCACCTTGAACCCCCATAGGTTTGAACCTTGCCAGTTCCTTCATCACATAGGTTTGTGGGAACTTTCTAAAACTCCAGGTGCCTTAGGTACAAACACAGTATACTACAATGGCAAACAAAAACAATTACGCACTACAATATTTGTTACAGTACTCTTGAGGCAAGAAGAATTACCAGATTAAATTCTAAATATCTTGTTTTTAAAAATAGCTTAGAGGGTTAGCTTAAAGCAAATATCTAACTGGCAGGTGTGATGCCTTCACTGACGACTTTGATGATCAAGACACATGTGCACCAGTTAGGTATCTTTATTGTTGAAACGATACCTAACTGTTGCACATGTGTTCTAATCAACTTGTCGGTATTTGATACCACTTTGAACATAATTGACGACTTTAACAACTTTACTCCTCTTAACAAAATGGGCGCACTCTGTGTACATGAACTTGATTAGCACCATTGGGGAAAACAATCGTGAAGCCCAAACATAAAGTAACACAAAAATATGCATAAACACTACACAGTTTCAAGAAATACCAAAAATGTTAGCCATGGCATAATTTAGCAGTTATCTTTCCTTCATTAGGACCAAATATCTCTTTCCAGCATTCCGAATTACAAAATTTGAGGTGCTACCTACACTTATTGTATAGTATAACTCTTTGTTATGTTGGTGACCTGTATGGAGGTGAGTGGGTGGTGTGGAGTGCCGTGGTGATGATGGTGGGGGTGAGTGGGTGGTGTGGAGTGCCGTGGTGATGATGGTGGGGGTGAGTGGGTGGTGTGGAGTGCCGTGGTAATGATGATGGGGGTGAGTGGGTGGTGTGGCGTGCCGTGGTGATGATGATGGGGTTGAGTGGGTGGTGTGGAGTGCCGTGGTGATGATGATGGGGTGAGTGGGTGGTGTGGCGTGCCGTGGTGATGATGATGGGGGTGAGTGGGTGGTATGGAGTGCCGTGGTGATGATGGTGGGGGTGAGTGGGTGGTGTGGAGTGCCGTGGTGATGATGATGGGGGTGGGTGGGTGGTGTGGAGTGCCGTGGTGATGATGATGGAGGTGAGTGGGTGGTGTGGAGTGCCGTGGTGATGATGATGGGGTTGAGTGGGTGGTGTGGAGTGCCGTGGTGATCATATGATGGAGGTGAGTGGGTGGTGTGGAGTGCCGTGGTGATGATGATGGGGGTGGGTGGGTGTTGTGGAGTGCCGTGGTGATGATGATGGAGGTGAGTGGGTGGTGTGGAGTGCCGTGGTGGAGATGATGGGGGTGACAGCATCCCTGAGTAGTAAGGGAAGACCACAAGATGTGGCAGGTGAGGGCTGGGCTGTCACACTGGGAGGAGGTCAGTAGGTCAGTCTAGGTGCTGAGAATGACCCAGGAAGTGAGAACAAGTCACTGCAAGTGCTGCAGTAAACTACTGGTTGAAATCATAGGCCAACGAATACCTGTATAGGAATAGTGAGCAAGAAGAATGAGGGATCATAAGTGTAAATATTTAGAGCAAGATATGTGATGCCATACCTTCACAAATATCAACCACAGATTAAAACAGTATCTTTGAAAAGGACAGAGAGCCACCGTGCTGTCATTCAGGAATAGAAAAATGAGTGAAAATGTTAAGTAAATCGGCAAATATATTCTTACATGCTGATGGAGAAGGCATGTTGAAAATGATTAGCCCCAAGGTGGACACCTGCCACCCTCCTCAAATTAACTCTTAGAAATAGTCAGTTTTGTGGTTTAGTGAATGCACCAAAGCAAGTGTCTTGGGTTCTATCAGAAAAGTTTTATATTAAGAGTAATTATAGTGCTGTAAGTTTTCAAGGTAGAGTATTTCCTAACTCTGAAAAAAAAAAAACAAGAAAACCCATGTCATGGAGCCAAAAATCAGGAGATTACCTGTAGGTTAAATTAAAGAAGAAGGTTAATATTTTCAAAGTCAGCCATGAGAAGGAAGACTAAATTATACCTAAAAAAAGGAAAGCCATTCTTTATTCAGTTCTCCTGAGACCAATTCATGTACTAACAAAAAAATATGAGGTTAAATAGGTGGGTGATGAGATAATTTAACAGGTGGGTGATGATGATGTTCTGGAATGATAGCTAATTTTGTGACCTCACAAGAGAATACCAGAAGTTGGCAAACCTCAGTGTTGGGATAATAATGAATATTTTATATTAAAGACGACTTGCAACCCTCATGAAATAATAAAACTGAACGATGGAAACACCAACTGAGTATATAGTAACTAATTTCAAAATTTCAATATCATAGTGTGTACTATCTGTATATATGTATGTAGGTGTTATGTATGCAGGTGTTATATACGTAGGTGTACGTTTGCTTCCTTGCTTGCTTGTAAAGTTAACTGTGCAAGAATAAAATGCTATTTTTTTACAAAGATCTAATTCCTAAATTTGCCCAAAACAATACAAATTATGCATTTAGCCATTGTAGTACTCTCCATGATGCCTGAGACTGGGGAACCCCCCTCCCCCCCATGACTAGTTTATCTCTGCTACTCGGCAAATGCAATGATTGGCAACAACGTGATTTTGTACTATATTCTGTAGCGAGTGAAGTATTATTTTTCCTAATTAAGTGTTCTTAACAGTAGCAGCAATCGCTATGTAAATGATATATATCCGAATTTGTATCGAGTTGAAAAACGCTAGAGTGTGGCAGACTTGGTGGTGAGAGGCTGGTGATGGGAAGTGAGACTCGTATGAGACAGGTAATGCAACGGTGATTGTGGTTAGAGAAGAAAACTGACTACCAATCCATTTCCACAGAAATAAAGCTGGAAGAGAACAAGTTACTATGTACCAATGTAGAGAAATAATCATGTCTGAAAGAGAGAAGAAAATTTAGTACTAGTCCACTTCTATACAATTATGGGTGAAATAAAGATTATGGCATACTAATCTATTTCTATGGAAATGCATCACAGATATGCAATGAAATATTTAAAAATGTGTTTTATGGTAGTGTCAAGCCTGTCTCCACGAACACAAGGTATATGTGTGGATGTAACTAGAGACAGTGAATGACTTCCTCACAAACATATAGAAAGTAGAATTTACCTGACAAGGAATAATTACTTTTAAAATATATATAGTATAATTTGAGAGAGAGTGAGTATTGAATCATTAATTCTTACTGTTAATAAAGATTTTTAATACGACATATAATCCATTTAACTATTCTAATTCATTTACACTCGTGTCAATATCCTCCATGGCACAATATGCATATATGGTATCCATAAACTATATGAATAATAAAAAACACTAAGGAAACCAAAATAAATTTCCACATTATACTTCTGACTTCATGTCAAATACATCAACACATCAAAGATGTCTTATGTGTGACTGATGGAGAACCAAATGAACAGAATACAAAAATATAGCAAATTAGACTGATTATTGTTCTGTGGTCATTACTTCACATTTCTCTAGGCTATGGCTGAGCATAAATAAACAGCAAGTCTCAACTGTCCTTATAACAAACGCAGCACTATTCCCCCCAAGTCCTCATGAATGTGGCACGATCTGATGAGCACTGGCAATATAAGATTGGCACAGTACAAACATGACACTGTACAGTATGAACTTATTGTAACACATGGGTGGCACCATACAATACAAAATTTATACAACACAGGTGGCACTGTACAGTACAAACTTGGTATGTACAATATATAGGCAATGTCCAATAAAAACTTAGCACAACTCACGTGTGGCACTGTACAGAAGCACCTGGTACAACACAACGGTGGCATTTCGCAGTGCAAAGTTGCCGCAGCTAATGGGTGGCACTGTACTGTACAAACGTGAACACTGGAATGGATCTCCTTTTGAGTCTCCAAATATAAACATAACTTGCATTAAAGTTCTTTCCATATCACGCAGAAACATACCTTAAAGTTTGGCATGCCAGAGATGAATATTACTGTCTACCGAGTCTGTATATAATGGATTTCTTAATATGAAATGCTTAGCATTTGCCACTCGTCTTTAAGAAGTCTTAGCTTGAAGAACCACATCTAAGCTATGCACTATTTTGGGCCTCAAGTATCACCATATTCTTACCAAACCTTCATAAACTTTTTCTTCAGCCTTCGAACAGTAGCAAATATTTTCATGTGCAAATTGTGCAAGTGTATTCATATTTTGTAGATTCTTCATTTTCTCTTAAAGAGTATTCTTTCTTAAGTTTTTATCTGTATCTCTGTTGGTTTGCCATAATTTAGCAGTTTAGCCTCTTTAGCATAAATGTTAGGTGATGGAAAGTAGAGAGAGTTGTAGAGCGAGTCTTTATTCTGAGTGAATCTTCAGCAACCTATGATTTGATTAAGTTCAAACTGAGCAAAATGTCAGCAGAATAAAGATTTGCTCTGCAACTGTGTCACTTTAAGGTACTCTCGGCACCACTTGCCAGTCAAAACAACAGCAGGTGATGGTGCCAGCAGGTGATGGTGCCAGCAGGTGATGGTGCCAGCAGGTGATGGTGCAAGCAGGTAATGTTGCAAGCAGGTGACGCTGCATGCAGGTGATCTACTGTCATGACTCTTGCTCAAAAGGCCTTAATTCATAACAACATACATTCCATTTTACAGGTTGATAATTTCCAATTCAATATTTTTTTGAGGGGGGTCTAATCATCCAATTTATCAATAGCACATAACTAAGGTCTTTCAGAAGCACATCTCAGAATATGTGTGAAGATGTCCAAAATAATTTACATCTGACCTTTTAAATAACATATAGCAAAATAATGAATTCTTTGTGATGTAAACAAAGCTACAGAATTTTCTAACAAGTTAGCATAATCTTATATACTTTCTATGGTAAAATTAACGAATAGTTGAAAGGCTAATTCTTCTATTTCCACACTCAAAGAGGCACTAATATTATCACGAGATACAGCCGTCTCTTCACTTATGATGGGTTTGAGTTTCGATAATTTTGAGCTATTATTTACCCTCATAAGGAATTTAGTTTTGAGTTGTAATGGAAAAACTGAGATACGATATGCAAGCGATGGTTGGGCCTCAGCTTGCCTCTTGGGCAGCGTCTGAGCCAATAGGAGTGTCAGTGGGGGTGTGTGGGGGTGGCTTAGCAGCCAATCACTGATGGGAATGATATATTTCTATGGTAGTATATCAGCCAATAGCAGTGTTTTTACTACAGTTTATTGTTTTCTCGTTAGTTTGAAGCCTATCCGTGTATTGCCTTCACCAACTCTGTATTATTTACTCTTCATAACTACAGTTGTGATTTAATTACGCCATTTTTTATGTTACTAAATCGTCATGGCGCCTAAACTGCGCAGTAAACAGGCAATTTCTCTGAAGATCAACGAAGAAATTGTGAAAAAAAATATAATAAAAGAAGTTAGAATTTATGCATTGGTGTGTGAATATGGCTTTGCACAATCAACCTTCTATATTACTATCAAGCAAAACGAAATTACAAAGAATTTGGCTGAGGAAATTCAGGCGTTGTTTATTCATCAGGAAGGTTTGGAAATAATCATAAGAAAGCGCCAAGTCACTGAAAAAAACTGAACTCACATCCTGTGTTACTGAAGATAATATTTTATCTTATCTTGAACAACCTCAGAAGAAAGCGCCAGAACAAGAAACTTCTGGGGTCTTGGAACTAATTACCATAAAACCACGCATTTTGGGGTTTGAGGTACGATAGTTCTGAGGTACGATACGTCATTGTAACTGAAGGGACCACTGTATATATTATTTGATAATTTATGTGCGTCTCTGAAATATAACATCATTTCTGTCATTTATATTTAGGTTGGAATTGTGATCATGCAATGATAATAAATATTCATATAATTTTTTTTAAACTAAAACAAATATTAATATTAAAAAGATGTGAAAATATCTTTGCGAATATTACTAGCACATATTATGACAATATTACTAGCACATATTATGACAATATTACTAGCACATATTATGACAATATTACTAGCACATATTATGACAATATTACTAGCACATATTATGACAATATTACTAGCACATATTATGACAATATTACTAGCACATATTATGACAATGCAGGTATTAATTGAAATTTAATAGTTAGACGGTTTAAGTGAAGTACAGCTTAACAGAATGTAAATATTGTACTATAATAACTTCCTTATCATTATTGAAATTTTCAGTACACAAATTTAATTTTAGTGAAGTGGTTTGTATTCTACTAGATAAATAATTATTTGCAATTATCTTCTTGTGTAAACATATTATCCAGCTTATGGAATGTGACGGTGTCTTGGTGCATCTAAGCCAGAGGTCACATAGTTCATCATCATGTTTGCCATCAATCCTTCATATTTGTTGAACACGAACATCTCAGAGCTATGACAGAGTATCGAGAGCTGTCAGACTGTCAGCAGACTTCTGTCTCATCCTCAGAAGACGAGTGTCTAGGTATGACTTTGCTAGTAAGACGATCAGGCAGTAAGATGTCTGACTCCTCGTCTGACACCTCATACCATGGCTTCTCTTCCTTCTTGGAACTCCCAGAGTCTCCCTAATAAAATAAAATAAATTAACAATTATTATTATGTGAAAAATATGTAAATTATTCTTCAAAATACAACACATCAAGATTATTAAAATATTTTACTGGACGAATCTCTATATATATTACCAGAATATCTCAACAACAATACGAAACTTTAAAGAAAAAAAATCAAGATTTTTTTCGGTTAAATAATAATATATGTTTTCTTATTTTTCTATTAATTCAAACTGCACTTGTATTTGATGTTTTAGTTTAGGCTTTTCCAAATCTTATCCCATTACTACGTTTTCTCTAATATTCTTCACGTATTTGTCTGTATATTTTGACGTGTCATATTCACGTTCTTAATACTGTGTTCCTTATTAAGTGAGTGGTTGAGCATGTCTGTCCGGAGACTGACAGACGAGGCCCGAGCCTCCACTACTAACATGTCTGTCCGGAGACTGACAGACGAGGCCCGAGCCTCCACTACTAACATGTCTGTCCGGAGACTGACAGACGAGGCCCGAGCCTCCACTACTAACATGTCTGTCCGGAGACTGACAGACGAGGCCCGAGCCTCCACTACTAACATGTCTGTCCGGAGACTGACAGACGAGGCCCGAGCCTCCACTACTAACATGTCTGTCCGGAGACTGACAGACGAGGCCCGAGCCTCCACTACTAACATGTCTGTCCGGAGACTGACAGACGAGGCCCGAGCCTCCACTACTAACATGTCTGTCCGGAGACTGACAGACGAGGCTCGAGCCTCCACTACTAACATGTCTGTCCGGAGACTGACAGACGAGGCTCGAGCCTCCACTACTAACATGTCTGTCCGGAGACTGACAGACGAGGCTCGAGCCTCCACTACCAACATGTCTGTCCGGAGACTGACAGACGAGGCTCGAGCCTCCACTACTAACATGTCTGTCCGGAGACTGACAGACGAGGCCCGAGCCTCCACTACTAACATGTCTGTCCGGAGACTGACAGACGAGGCTCGAGCCTCCACTACTAACATGTCTGTCCGGAGACTGACAGACGAGGCTCGAGCCTCCACTACTAACATGTCTGTCCGGAGACTGACAGACGAGGCCCGAGCCTCCACTACTAACATGTCTGTCCGGAGACTGACAGACGAGGCCCGAGCCTCCACTACTAACATGTCTGTCCGGAGACTAACAGACGAGGCCCGAGCCTCCACTACTAACATGTCTGTCCGGAGACTGACAGACGAGGCTCGAGCCTCCACTAGTAACATGTCTGTCCGGAGACTGACAGACGAGGCTCGAGCCTCCACTACTAACATGTCTGTCCGGAGACTGACAGACGAGGCTCGAGCCTCCACTACTAACATGTCTGTCCGGAGACTGACAGACGAGGCTCGAGCCTCCACTACTAACATGTCTGTCCGGAGACTGACAGACGAGGCCCGAGCCTCCACTACTAACATGTCTGTCCGGAGACTAACAGACGAGGCCCGAGCCTCCACTACTAACATGTCTGTCCGGAGACTGACAGACGAGGCTCGAGCCTCCACTAGTAACATGTCTGTCCGGAGACTGACAGACGAGGCTCGAGCCTCCACTACTAACATGTCTGTCCGGAGACTGACAGACGAGGCTCGAGCCTCCACTACTAACATGTCTGTCCGGAGACTGACAGACGAGGCTCGAGCCTCCACTACTAACATGTCTGTCCGGAGACTGACAGACGAGGCTCGAGCCTCCACTACTAACATGTCTGTCCGGAGACTGACAGACGAGGCTCGAGCCTCCACTACTAACATGTCTGTCCGGAGACTGACAGACGAGGCCCGAGCCTCCACTACTAACATGTCTGTCCGGAGACTGACAGACGAGGCTCGAGCCTCCACTACTAACATGTCTGTCCGGAGACTGACAGACGAGGCTCGAGCCTCCACTACTAACATGTCTGTCCGGAGACTGACAGACGAGGCTCGAGCCTCCACTACTAACATGTCTGTCCGGAGACTGACAGACGAGGCTCGAGCCTCCACTACTAACATGTCTGTCCGGAGACTGACAGACGAGGCCCGAGCCTCCACTACTAACATGTCTGTCCGGAGACTGACAGACGAGGCCCGAGCCTCCACTACTTGCACTGGGTGACCCTCACGGGGTCAGTACATCACATATAGTAATTAAAGAAACAATTCTGGAGATTCTCCATCGTTGAAGAATGATTATATAAGTTGCATATCAAAAAAATATTATGGAAAAATGCCTAAATTTTGTTTACTCAAAGTACCTCCTAACCATAGCATAGTCCGTTAGACCTGTGTCATTCTGTGACAGTGTCATGTGCATGTGACTTTTCATTGTGTAACCAACATATTCTTCTGCAAAATAGTTTATTACAACTGTAACTTGCTACCCAAAGCTCCCTTTCAGTAAGGTATATTAGCACTGAAGGTTTGAAGCCAGTCAGCTGAAACATTCACAAATTATCGCAAGAAAATACATATTTCAATTTACAAAACTTTATTCATTAAAATCTAAAAACTGGCGCCTATACAGAGCAAGATAAACAAAAAAAAAGGTAATTAACTACAGAATGCATCAGTTGTTAAAAATTAATGCCATTCAGAAGAGCCATACTCAAATTATTTAACACAAAAACATATTATTTTCAAAATGAAGATTGGATCACTCCAACAACAATACCAATCTTCATCCAGGTAGGATACACCAGTGATGGCAGCTTCACCAGTATACCTGGAGAGTATACCTAAAGAGTATACCTGGAGAGTATACCTGGAGAGTATACCTGGAGAGTATACCTGGAGAGTATACCTGGAGAGGGTTTCGGGAGTCAACGCCACCACGGCCCGGTCTGAGACCAGGCCTCGTGGTGGATCAGGATTTGATCAAAAAGGCTGTTACTGCTGGCCGCACACAAACTGACGTACGAACTACAGCCTGGCTAGTCAGGTACTGACTTTAGGTGCCTGTCCAGTGCCTTCTTGAAGACAGCCATGGGTCTATTGGTAATCCCCCTTATGTATGCTGGAAGCTTCAAGCTGATTGGGCGTGTTTCCTTACACTTTCTGTCCCTGTTTACCCAGCAAGTAAGTAGGTATCTGGGTGTTAGCCAACTGGTGTGGGTCGCATCCTGAGGTACAAGATTGAAGGACCACAATGGAATTAAAGAGACAGTCCTCGATGATGCTCTGACTTTTTTGGTTATCCTGGGTTAATAACCCTCTGGGTTAAAAATCCGAACAAAATCTTATCTTACTCTTTTGGGTATACCTAATTAACCATATATATTTTTACCACACTGACAGTCATCCACCAAGGTTGGGTGATCTAATCTTAGTGAGTCATTCGTTCAATAATTGTCTTGCTAGATCATTTGTGTAGATATTCCAATTTATTTGACCCTCTGCACTGCAACATTACCATTTCCCCTTCAGAGCAATGTACTTCCTACCTCCAGGACTGAAACAGGCTAACCGGTTTTCCTGACTCCCTACATAAATGTTACTCAGCTCAAACTCTACAGCACATCATGTTTGTATACATGTATAATAAAATGATCAATGAACAAGAACCATGCTCACCCTAGCTGAGGCACTCATGTTGGGCTGGTCTGGTTTCTTAGTCTTCTGCTCACAAGAAATGTCAATGATGGCTGCTGTCTTGACATTAAGTTGCTTCTTTAGTGGTAATAATGTCAGCGAATAATCTGACGAGGAAGATGCTGACCCTTCCTTACTGCTGACACTTGTGCTGCCTCCCACGCTACCTTTCCCAACACTAAGCTGTCGTGCTGATTCACTCTTGCTGACATCTGAAGCATGGGAAGGAGGCGAGAGTGCTGACTCTGTCTTACTTATTTCACTAGGTGCGGGGGACATACGGCCAGCAGTGCTGGAGTCTGGGGTAGGCAGAAGGTCCTGAGTTAGGGAAAATCCCTTTTGTAGGGGGTAGTCACTTTTGAAGGGAGGAAAGGAGGAAGAGGAAGATTCGGGACGAGATACAGAATCCGACTTTGAGGCACTGGAAGCAGGTCGTGCCACAATACCCGAGTCCTCAGAGGCAGCCACACTGCGAGCCTCATTTCCAGGCTTCAACACTGCTTCTTCAGGCACAGGTGGTAGATTTTCCTCCATCGACTGAAATTCAGCTTCAGGAGGAGCTGGTGGTGCAGATGAGGGTGGTGTAGGGGGTGAGGTATCTTCTGGCAGTAGTTTCCGGCGAGCAGGCAGTGGTGGTGGGCTAGACGGACAAGATCCACTAACACCAAGGTTACTGGAAATACTACCATTGCCATTGTCAACATGCTTTTCAGACGAAGACGCACCACTGCGAGTCCTGTGCCGTGCTGCTTCTGCTTCAGGTAAGTCAAAGGGTCGAGTAGTGACTGTAGAGGAAGAAGTTGTAGTAGTAGTTGAGGTGGTGGGCTTGCCGATAGATGACTCCTCAGAGGAGTTGCTGTACTCTTGACTAGATGAAGTGTTAGATTCGGTGGTGGTGTGGGCATCAGTGTCACCCAGGGACAAAGTAGATTCTCTTACATTGCCGTATGTCTCCTGGAAGTCTCGCGCACTAAGCTCAGGCACTTTTCGCATTGTTTTTACCTTTCGTTTAGAAGGCCATCTTGGTTTAATAGAGAATTTATGGAGGAACCCTTTACGTTTGTACACAGATGTCACCCCTCCAGGTGTGCCCTTGATGGTGTTCTCTATGCCCTCCCCATCGCCTAGGTGCCGCTGTCCACAAATATCAGAGACATCCGCGGCAGCGGCGCCCGGGGATGTCTCATTCGTTAAAAAGTGCTTATGGTCAGTATTGTCTGCATGATGCAGCCGAAGATGGTGTGGATGGTCAGCACCATGCAATAGATCTATTTGTTTCATACATGTCGAATCTGCACCACTTTCACTGGATGTGGTAGTTGCCTCACCTCCACGCGCTGAACACTCTCCTTCATCATGGCGGGCCTGAGGGCCACGTTTTTGGCGCCGATCATGGGGCAGACGGAGTGCCTGAGCTTCTCCACTACTGCTCTCCTCACTGGCCCGCGGGGGCGCCGCTCCCCGGGGCCCTACCTGGGGGTCCAGTGGCCCAGGATCATCTTCAGGTGGGGCATCACTCTCATCACTAGAAGGTTCAATTACTTCCAGTACAGAACAAGAGCCACTTTCCGATGTTAATGCTAACTCCCGCAGTCTGGCACTGACTTCCTCTTTACCTAGTCTCTCCCCACTGGGAGAACTTCCAGCATATTGCTCACTAATTAATCCTAAACCAGGGCTCAAACTGGCATCAGCCCAATATGGTCTTCCAGAGCTTTCCTTTGATTTAGAAACTTGATTTCTTGACCTAGAGGATATCGGAGACTGCTTGTGGTTGATAGTCGGCTCAGAAGGATCATCTGCTATGTTGGCTTCACTTCGGCTCAGATAATTTATCTCCTGAATCTGCTCGCTGCGTCGAACACGAGGTGATAAAGCTTCTAGCCTAGCTGGAAGCGTTTCTGATCGCACATCAATGCCACCACTTGCAGGTGTACGTATTGGGGTAGATGTAAGAGTAGTAGCTCTTGTGGGTGTAGAATGAGCTGGCGAAGAAGTTGCAGCGTAGTCTTCAACTCCTTCGTACACATCTTCCTCCTCACTAAACGGAAAGAGTGAGATGAGGGACTCCTCAGAGGAGCAGAGAGATGGCAGATCACCCAGGCGGCAGTCCCCTCCCTGCGCCCGCACTGAACACAGCTTTGCCCTGCATCGTTAAACAATGTCAGACACTTATTAAATACCACAACATATAACATTCTTTCACATTTCAAATAGCCAAGACAAATGACAATTACAACAGTATTTTCAAAGTTGAACGCTACATTCTGATTCTATCACTCCCCACTTATACAGTTCTTCAACATAAAAAATTAAAAATAGATATGAGAGTATTGAAACACGTCAGTAAGTTGAAAATTAAGAGACAGAACTTAACTCAAATAGTTAATTGCAAAGAAGTATTTACAGCTTTTAGATATTTCCTAAGCCTGGTCTCAGACCGGGCCGCGGGGGCGTTGACCCCCGAAACTCTCTCCAGGTATATTCCAGGTAAGCAGTGATAATAAGTGAGCAGCTATTAGTGATAACAAACAAGCGGTTACTAAAATGATAACAAGCAAGTAGCTACTGGCGTGATAACAAGCAAGCAACTACCAGAGGGATAACAAGCAAGCAACTACCAGAGTGATAACAAAAAAGCAACTACCAGAGTGATAACAAGCAAGCAACTACCAGAATGATAACAAGCAAGCAACTACCAGAGTGATAACAAGCAACTACCAGAGTGATAACAAGCAACTACCAGAGTGATAACAAGCAAGCAACTACCAGAGTGATAACAAGCAACTACCAGAGTGATAACAAGCAAGCAACTACCAGAGTGATAACAAGAAAGCAACTACCAGAGTGATAACAAGCAAGCAACTACCAGAGTGATAACAAAAGCAACTACCAGAGTGATAACAAGCAAGCAACTACCAGAGTGATAACAAGCAAGCAACTACCAGAGTGATAACAAGCAAGCAACTACCAGAGTGATAACAAGCAACTACCAGAGTGATAACAAGCAAGCAACTACCAGAGTGATAACAAGCAAGCAACTACCAGAGTGATAACACGCAACTACCAGAGTGATAACAAGCACGCAACTACCAGAGTGATAACAAGCAACTACCAGAGTGATAACAAGCAACTACCAGAGTGATAACAAGCACGCAACTACCAGAGTGATAACAAGCAGGCAACTACCAGAGTGATAACACGCAACTACCAGTGATAACAAGCAACTACCAGAGTGATAACAAGCAACTACCAGAGTGATAACAAGCAACTACCAGAGTGATAACAAGCAACTACCAGAGTGATAACAAGCAACTACCAGAGTGATAACACGCAACTACCAGAGTGATAACAAGCAAGCAACTACCAGAGTGATAACACGCAACTACCAGAGTGATAACAAGTAACTACCAGAGTGATAACAAGCAACTACCAGAGTGATAACAAGCAAGCAACTACCAGAGTCATAGCAAGCAAGCAACTACCAGAGTAATAACAAGCAACAACTACCAGAGTCATAGCAAGCAAGCAACTACCAGTAATAACAAGCAAACAACTACCAGAGTGATAACAAGGAATCAACTACCAGAGTGATAACAAGCAAGCAACTACCAGAGTGATAACAAGCAAACAACTACCAGTAATAACAAGCAAACAACTACCAGAGTGATAACAAGGAATCAAGTACCAGAGTGATAACAAGCAAGCAACTACCAGAGTGATAACAAGCAACCAACTACCAGTCATAACAAGCAAACAACTACCAGAGTGATAACAAGGAATCAACTACCAGAGTGATAACAAGCAAGCAACTACCAGAGTGATAACAAGCAAACAACTACCAGAGTGATAACAAGCAATCAACTACCAGTCATAACAAGCAAGCAACTACCAGAGTGATAACAAGCAAGCAACTACCAGTAATAACAAGCAAACAACTACCAGAGTGATAACAAGGAATCACCTACCAGAGTGATAACAAGCAACCAAATATACCAGAGTGATAACAAGCAACCAAATATACCAGAGTGATAACAAGCAAACAACTACCAGAGTGATAACAAGCAAACAACTACCAGAGTGATAACAAGAAAACAACTACCAGAGTGATAACAAGCAAACAAATACCAGTGATAACAAGCAACCAAATATACCAAAGTGATAACAAGCAACCAAATATACCAGAGTGATAACAAACAAGCAACTACCAGAGTGATAACAAACAAGCAACTACCAGAGTGATAACAAGCAAACAACTACCAGAGTGATAACAAGCAAACAACTACCAGAGTGATAACAAGCAAACAAATACCAGTGATAACAAGCAACCAAATATACCAGAGTGATAACAAGCAAACAACTACCAGAATGATAACAAGCAAACAACTACTAGAGTGATAACAAGCAAACAACTACTAGAGTGATAACAAGCAAACAACTACCAGAGTGATAACAAGCAAACAACTACCAGAGTGATAACAAGCAAACTTATGCAGTTGCCTTAACAAATTAAGAGAACAAATTCATGCAAGATTAGCTAATTATATTGTAATGTTAAAACATATTACGTAACTGAGCAGTTATCAAGGCTATGGCCATTCATGTTTTTAAATTAGCAATGAACTTAATAACAATGCTAAGAGCAGACAATGTTATTAAAGAATGACTATATATAACGACTTTTAAAAATACAATTAACGATTTTTAAAAATACAATTAACGATTTTTAAAAATATAATTAACGATTTTTAAAAATACAATTAACGATTTTTAAAAATACAATTAACGATTTTTAAAAATATAATTAACGATTTTTAAAAATACAATTAACGATTTTTAAAAATACAATTAAAATTGTATTAGAAATATAATCATATTTGAAACAAAGTGAAATCAGACTCAAGAAAAATATTTATATGCAAATATTATTAAGCCTAATTTTAATTCTTTATATTTTTAACGCAAAAACTTTTATAAATATCAAGAATCACACAGGATATATACTTTGACGGATGTATTTCTCTCAGTATATATACTGAACACTTTCTCTAAACTCTATTTCAGGGATTAAGGTTTTCTTGTCTTAATGGCATTTGTACAGTCAAAAGGCTTCAAACACCATTAACCAAAAAATACCACACAAACGTGAACACACAGCTACGTATGGCTGTCAATGTATATACACTGAGAGTTACTTCAATCCCCTTTTTTAGGGGATTAAAGTCTTCATGTTAGGTAATAAACAAGTTAGGTGCAGCCTTATTCAATCTCGTTTGGGTGATAGACTTTAAATCCCACTAACCAACTACCCAAAAAACAAATGACATTCACCTGAAGACATCTAGTGGGTGATGCGCAGTAGCAACGGTTCGATGGCTGCGATGTCTGAGCTTCTTCCAGGATTCCTCTACTAGAAGCATCCGATGCTCCATGTCTACAAGGGAGGATCCAAACCATGTCTTCTGTGCTCCCTGCCACCGCTCATGCAACCCATTTACATACTGTATAACTGACTCCACTTGTTCCCTGGGATGAACATAGAACCTTAATATTCCTAAGTTGTGTGGCAGAGCACAGAATATACAGTAAAGTTTAGGAAAATATATAACTATAAATATTAAATAAAGTACTGTATCTTGGAGAGTATATGACACAGCACATATAGTAAGGTAGGAAATAAATTCAGACTAATACTTTTAATAGAATTAAAAGAGATGGCAAAGGCTTCGGGCTGCCAATAAACAATAGAAGAAGAAATTTATTAACATGAGTTAAAACAAAAATGTTAAGAGGCAAAGATTGTCAGGAATGATTCTCGCTGCCTCAGGAAAATTATGCACTTGCAAGGACTTACGATGCCTTCAACTCACCGTGCATGAGTCGACTGCCTGACCCCATTGACACGATCCCTGAGAGAGTTGTTTTCTTCAGCCAGAACTTGTAGTGCCATGATGATGTTATCATGAGCCTCTACCATGTGGTCATGGAGTCTAGACAGCTCCCTCACCACCTCCTCCCTCTCTTTAACCAGCCGTCGCGCTACGCTCAAAACTTCTCTGTAAGTTACCACATCTTAATTTTATAATAATGGCTACCATAAGAGATTTTAATCAGTCATATAGTTTCCAGCATTAGTCTGAGTAAATAGTGCCAAGTGTAAATTCCCTAAAAATATTCCTTAGTATTTTAAAAAAAAATTAACACATTGTCCGTCTCCCACCGAGGCAGAGTGACCCGAAAAAGAAAAAAACATTTTTTTTTCTTTTTACATTTAGCAGTTTATACAAGAGAAGGGGTTACCAGCCCATTGCTCCCGGCATTTTAGTCGCCTCTTACGACACTCATGGCTGACGGAGGAAGACCGACGCGCTAGCCACTGGCCAGCTGGCTACAATAAGATTCATCCAACCAGGTATATTTATACACCATAGGAAGAAGGTTAGCACAATAATCACTGTGGCCACAAATGACAAACTCTAAGTCAAATACGGAGGAAGGATTCTTCTCCACTTCCCCATGGAGAAGAGGAAATATAACCTACTCTAATATTACTGCCTTTGGAAGCCTTAACTTTGCAATGACTACACACCAAGAATTATCATGAGGCTTACTTGAAATTAACTCTGAGATCATGGTTGTCGGCCATCGCTGCCTCCAGCTCGGCCTCCCTCCGCGTGAGGTCAGTAGCCAGGGCCAGGCCAGATTCATGGACACACAGGTACTCAGCACAGGCCAAGTGGCCACGCACCACACACACTTCCCACGCCTTCTGACCCATATCATTCTGCAAGCATATACAGTAATACCATTATTAGTTTGGCACTACGTTAAGTCTGCACATAATACTACATTTAGGAAGGGACCTTCAGTAAATATTCACAAACAAGTTGTTAACCCAACACTGTAATATCTATGCATAGTTTATAAAATTATTATTATTATTATTATTATTATTATTATTATTATTATTATAACTATTATTATTATTATTATTATTATTATTATTATTATTATTATTATTATTATTATAACTATTATTATTATTATTATTATTATTATTATTATTATTATTATTATTTATTATTATTATTATTATTCTACATTATCTATGTTAATAATACCTGCCCTGTAACGTTATTTTATTATCAATAATGTAACAAACACAAGTGACGGATGATAATAATTATTTCAATAAAACTTTAAAGTCATTCTGGATATAAAAAGACAGATGTTACTTAGAACATGAGTCACATTCTAGTTACTTAGAACATGAGTCACATACTAGTTACTTAGAACATGAGTCACATTCTAGTTACTTAGAACATGAGTCACATTCTAGTTACTTAGAACACGAGTCACATACTAGTTACTTAGAACATGAGTCATATACTAGTTACTTAGAATATGAGTCATATACTAGTTACTTAGAACATGAGTCACAGTCTAGTTACTTAGAACACGAGTCCCATACTAGTTACTTAGAACATGAGTCACATACTAGTTACTTAGAACATGAGTCACATTCTAGTTACTTAGAACATGAGTCACATTCTAGTTAGAACACGAGTCACATAATAGTTACTTAGAACATGAGTCACATACAAGTTACTTAGAACATAAGTCACATTCTAGTTACTTAGAACATGAGTCACATACTAGTTACGTAGAACATGAGTCACATACTAGTTACTTAGAACATGAGTCACATACTAGTTACTTAGAACATGAGTCACATTCTAGTTACTTAGAACACGAGTCCCATACTAGTTACTTAGAACATGAGTCACATACTAGTTACTTAGAACATTAGTCATATACTAGTTACTTAGAACATCAGTCACATACTAGTTACTTAGAACACGAGTCCCATACTAGTTACTTAGAACACGAGTACCATACTAGTTACTTAGAACATCAGTCACATACTAGTTACTTAGAACACGAGTCCCATACTAGTTACTTAGAACATGAGTCACATACTAGTTACTTAGAACATCAGTCACATACTAGTTACTTAGAACACGAGTCACATAATAGTTACTTAGAACATGAGTCACATACTAGTTACTTAGAACACGAGTCACATACTAGTTACTTAGAACATGAGTCACATTCTAGTTACTTAGGACATGAGTCACATTCTAGTTACTTAGAACATGAGTCACATACTAGTTACTTAGAACACGAGTCACATACTAGTTACTTAGAACATGAGTCACATTCTAGTTACTTAGAACATGAGTCACATTCTAGTTACTTAGAACATGAGTCACATAATAGTTACTTAAAACATGAGTCCCATACTAGTTACTTAGAACATCAGTCACATACTAGTTACTTAGAACACGAGTCCCATACTAGTTACTTAGAACATGAGTCACATACTAGTTACTTAGAACATCAGTCACATAATAGTTACTTAGAACATGAGTCACATAATAGTTACTTAGAACATGAGTCACATACTAGTTACTTAGAACACGAGTCACATACTAGTTACTTAGAACACGAGTCACGTTCTAGTTACTTAGAACATGAGTCACATACTAGTTACTTAAAACATGAGTCACATACTAGTTACTTAGAACACGAGTCATATTCTAGTTACTTAGAACACGAGTCACGTTCTAGTTACTTAGAACATGAGTCACATACTAGTTACTTAGAACACGAGTCACATTCTAGTTACTTAGAACACGAGTCACGTTCTAGTTACTTAGAACATGAGTCACATACTAGTTACTTAAAACATGAGTCACATACTAGTTACTTAGAACACGAGTCATATTCTAGTTACTTAGAACACGAGTCACGTTCTAGTTACTTAGAACATGAGTCACATACTAGGTACTTAGAACATGAGTCACATACTAGTTACTTAGAACATGAGTCACATACTAGTTAGAACATGAGTCACATACCAGTTACTTAGAACATGAGTCACATACTAGTTACTTAGAACATGAGTCACGTACTAGTTACTTAGAACATGAGTCACATACTAGTTACTTAGAACATGAGTCACATACTAGTTACTTAGAACATGAGTCACATACTAGTTACTTAGAACATGAGTCACATACTAGTTACTTAGAACATGAGTCACATACCAGTTACTTAGAACATGAGTCACATACCAGTTACTTAGAACACGAGTCACATACTAAAGTTAACACAGCAAGACTTTAAATTAAGAATCATATATTAAGATGTTATGATGAGAGAGTAAGAGAGGCTGGTGCTGGTGATCTCTTGTTTACTCTCAGGGAACACAACGAATGTGTAATTCCCCACTCAGTTATAATGTGAGTTATTTTAGAGATTATCATCATTAATCTTTCTCTAACACCGGAAACAACCAAGTGTCGAATTTGTTCTAAATAATAATAAAGTTTTTGACAATCTCTGCACTTAAAATATTAGAGAACACAGCACCATTTATAACTTATATTTGGAATAGTTGTAAATGCTAACGTTACTATCATAAGTGCTAACGTGACTATCATAAGTGCAAAACACATGCCCCTTCATGTAATTTTATTTTTCACGAGAGTTTAATAATAATAATATAATCATTTTATGCTCAAAACAAGAGTAAAACTTTTTATACCATGACAAAATTTCATTGGCAACTGACAGTATCTTAGGCTATCAATTCTCATTGATATCCAAATTCTCTCATTTCTGAAAGCCAGTCAACATATAAGACATAACAGATTAATAAAAATAAGTCAACAAAAACTGGACTCTTTTATACAGTGATCAATATTTAAACCAGTAGAGACGTAAGCTTACTTTCAGCGTCACATCAGCACCGTGTTGCAGGAGGATGGAGCAGACCCGGGAGTTACCAGTTCGTGCAGCGAGGTGGAGAGCTGTGTTACCATTGTGATCTTTGTTGTCCAGTGGTACTTCATGTGCCATCATGTATTCCACCAGCCATCCTACTACCTGTCACATTGCAAAAGATGACATCAAATTTTCTTTCGACATACTAATTCCCAAAACACTAAGCTTAAGGGGCTTTGTGTAATGTGACTACTGTGTGTTCTTTGTGTCTACAATGTTTGACTACTGTGTGTTCTTTGTGTCTACAATGTTTTGACTACTGTATGTTCTTTGTGTCTACAATGTTTGACTACTGTGTGTTCTTTGTGTCTACAATGTTTGACTACTGTATGTTCTTTGTGTCTACAATGTTTGACTACTGTGTGTTCTTTGTGTCTACAATGTTTGACTACTGCATGTTCTTTGTGTCTACAATGTTTGACTACTGTATGTTCTTTGTGTCTACAATGTTTGACTACTCTATGTTCTTTGTGTCTACAATGTTTGACTACTGTGTGTTCTTTGTGTCTACAATGTTTGACTACTGTATGTTCTTTTGTGTCTACAATGTTTGACTACTGTGTTCTTTGTGTCTACAATGTTTGACCGTGTGTTCTTTGTGTCTACAATGTTTGACTACTGTGTGTTCTTTGTGTCTACAATGTTTGACTACTGTGTTCTTTGTGTCTACAATGTTTGACCGTGTGTTCTTTGTGTCTACAATGTTTGACTACTGTGTGTGTTCTTTGTCAGTACAATGTTTGACTACTGTATGTTCTTTGTGTCTACAATGTTTGACTACTGTATGTTCTTTGTGTCTACAATGTTTGACTACTGTGTTCTTTGTGTCTACAATGTTTGACCGTGTGTTCTTTGTGTCTACAATGTTTGACTACTGTGTGTTCTTTGTGTCTACAATGTTTGACTACTGTATGTTCTTTGTGTCTACAATGTTTGACTACTGTATGTTCTTTGTGTCTACAATGTTTGACTACTGTATGTTCTTTGTGTCTACAATGTTTGACTACTGTATGTTCTTTGTGTCTACAATGTTTGACTACTGTATGTTCTTTGTGTCTACAATGTTTGACTACTGTATGTTCTTTGTGTCTACAATGTTTGACTACTGTGTGTTCTTTGTGTCTACAATGTTTGACTACTGCATGTTCTTTGTGTCTACAATGTTTGACTACTGTATGTTCTTTGTGTCTACAATGTTTGACTACTGTATGTTCTTTGTGTCTACAATGTTTGACTACTGTGTGTTCTTTGTGTCTACAATGTTTGACTACTGTATGTTCTTTGTGTCTACAATGTTTGACTACTGTATGTTCTTTGTGTCTACAATGTTTGACTACTGTGTTCTTTGTGTCTACAATGTTTGACCGTGTGTTCTTTGTGTCTACAATGTTTGACTACTGTGTGTTCTTTGTGGCTACAATGTTTGACTACTGTATGTTCTTTGTGTCTACAATGTTTGACTACTGTATGTTCTTTGTGTCTACAATGTTTGACTACTGTGTTCTTTGTGTCTACAATGTTTGACCGTGTGTTCTTTGTGTCTACAATGTTTGACTACTGTGTGTTCTTTGTGTCTACAATGTTTGACTACTGTATGTTCTTTGTGTCTACAATGTTTGACTACTGTATGTTCTTTGTGTCTACAATGTTTGACTACTGTATGTTCTTTGTGTCTACAATGTTTGACTACTGTGTTCTTTGTGTCTACAATGTTTGACTACTGTGTGTTCATTGTGTCTACAATGTTTGACTACTGTGTGTTCTTTGTGTCTACAATGTTTGACTACTGTGTGTTCTTTGTGTCTACAATGTTTGACTACTGTGTGTTCTTTGTGTCTACAATATTTGACTACTGTGTGTTCTTTGTGTCTACAATGTTTGACTACTGTGTGTTCTTTGTGTCTACAATGTTTGACTACTGTGTGTTCTTTGTGTCTACAATGTTTTTACAAGTTCCTGCATTTATTTTGCACATGAGAATTTGCAGTTTGTATTTGTAATGATATAAAGTACTGTACAATGCACAAGTCTCTTATACCTATACACTTATCCCCAGTCCATGTATGTTAGTGTTCTTTTTTCACTAACCCAAAGTCTTTCTATAAACAACAAACCTCTATCATCTACTGTAAACTATTTAAAATGTATTGTAATGATTATTGTAATTCCCACTAGGCTACCATACGAGGCAGCCTGGTGGCGAGTGTCGCGGCTCCCATTAAGTACCTGTGTACTAGGACAACAGCTGTGTACTAGGACAACACCTGTATACTAGGACAACACCTGTGTACTAGGACAACAGCTGTGTACTAGGACAACACCTGTGTACTAGGACAACAGCTTAACACTAACAGACGATTATACATAATGCAAGTGTACTTTTTAGTATCATATTCAACAGCAAGTAAAAATTATCAGTTCAATGCTTTACAGTATCGAAAAAGTATTACAGTTAACATTCTTATTTTATGGCTGAAATATTGTATAAATATGGAGTTTCATTTTATCATGTAGAAATTTGGAAAAAGGCAAGTTTTAGTTTTATAAATTCTTTAATGTAGAACATGATATTTTTAGTGAAAAGATTTACATAGTGATCCTCTATATCTGAGCTAAAGTTGAAGAATTATATTGAAATTAGTTGCATCTTAAAGATTACTCTGAAATTATCTGAAGCAGAAAGATTACCCACATATTTGTTGAAGCTAAATGATTATTATAAAATGAACTGACCTCCTCCTGAGCATACTTGGCACTAATGTGTAAGAGAGATCGTTCACCATCCTTACAGCGCACCTTATCCCTTACACCCGTCTTCTCGACCAGCCACTGCACCAGCCTTAGCCGCCCGTACTGTGCCAGGGGGAAAATAAAATGGTTAAGTAATGGTAATAAAACCTCGAGTGTTCATTAAGTCCAAATAATGTTATAGCAAGAAAGAGCACCACAGAGGATTATTAATCCAGGATAACTTAAAAAAAAAAAGCCATGCAGTGTGCGTTATTTCTGTTGTGGTCCTTCGTAGGACCATCCTCGCAGGAGATGACCCACAACGGTCGACTGCCATAATTCTATTTACTACCAGGAAATGGGCAATAGGTATTTCGGGAGACTTTCCCATACATCTCTAACCACCCAGGATTTCACTACAAATAATAGATGTTGCAGCCAACCTGTACATGCCATAAAAATTAATATTATCCTGCCATACAAATGTGTGACTGATTGGTAACACACACTATCGCTTTTTTTTATTAGCAAACGCCTAGACAATTATGGTTCAAACGCTCTGCTATTGGCTGACTGCTAGACGTGGTTAAGTTGATTATGGCACTACGTACTCAATATGAATATCATAAGTTGACCTTTAAGTTTCTCTATTATTTAATGGATCTGTAGGTGAAATTATTTTCAAAGAAATCCATATACACAAATGCAGTAAGTTTTGCTTTCGAATGCTGAAATAATAAAGATTCATACACACCTTGATGGCACACACGAGTGGAGTGAGTCCAAACTTGTTTTCATCATGTAGAGCATCGACTAGCACTTGCTGCGAGGTTAACAGCCAGGCTAAAGGTGCCAAGTGGCCAAAGACAGCCATGACATGAAGGAGGTTGTTACCGCTGTGGTCACTGAGGTTACGGATGAGTGTGCCCTCCATGTCAGCAACACTACGTTTCTAAAATGGATTCATTATATTAAAAATCTCTCAAAAAGAGATCATTTTCCTAAAACTTCAGAGTTGTTTATGGTTAGCATTTGTTGCTGGTGAACATATGCTGCAAATAACATACACAGAACAAATAATAACAATATAAAAGCCATAATACACAAACACAAAACCTGTACTGCAATCTACTATACAAATTAGGTATAAAAAAAAGAAGGTTTTATCCAAATTATTAACCTGGAGGGTTAATAATCCTGGAGGGTTAATAATTCTGGAGGGTTAATAACCCTGGAGGGTTAATAACCCAGGATATCCCAAGAAAGCCAAGCAGTCTGGTTTATTTCTAGTGGTGTCCTTAGGTCCTTCCCAGGATATGCATTTGCTCCTGGGTGAACAAGGTCATCAATTTTAGGACACTTGCTAATACATGTCTCCGTGCCCAGTATTGAACCTGGGTCCTCTTCGTTGTGAGCCAAACACCCTACCATTGAGCTGCAGGAAAAGCATCATAAACAAGAAATTCATTTGCTGACTACATATTTGTCCAATTTGCCAACCAACTCTAAAATCATAGTTACATCTGGAATAATACTGAGAACTCGATACACCAGTATATAAAATTTCCGTCTTAACTGCACAGACTTGATCACTAAAATAAACATGAAAATCACATAATATAAAAACTAAAATATTTTAATACTGAATTTATTATTATTATCATATAATGAGAAGCACTAAACCCATAGGGATTATACAGCGCCTGTGGGGGGGAAGGGGGGAAGGCATTCAGGCTTAATTCAGGTAATTGAAGCACAGATCCAAGAGCCCTTCACCAGCATCAAGGAACCTCCCTTGAGGGGAGGAACACTGTATTTACCTCACACAACAAGACGACTCCCAACTTGCAAGCTTCGGACCAACAATAAACACTCTTGCCTTCTAATACTGTACCTTCAGTTAGCAAACCCACCTGAATTAATAAGACTTTTATTTGTTGACTCTGGCTACAGTATACGGACTAAAATAAGAGCCTCACAAAAACAGGTATAATCACTGAAATCTCAACCTTTCTAATTATAATAAATTACCAAAATTACTCTTGAAACCAAAACATTCAGACAATGAGTCACCAACATTATTATTATATTCATGGCAAAAGTTAAACCCAAAAGGACCATACACAATGATAATAACACAACTGTGTGATACCGACACTTTGCTGGAAATAGATACAAAATACAAACACCGGGACATTTTATTGTAAAAGTTACAGTCGTTGGACTTGGTCACTCCAAATGTGGGGTGACCAAGGTCTCAGGAAAGAAACATTTCCAGTACGTAATATGTAATAACTCTACTTGTTTCAAAGATGAATATGGTGAATAAATAATTGCTAACTTCACAACAACAACAAAAAAACTAAAGACTCCCATTACAGTTGGTGCAATATACTGGAGACCACATACTAATATCACAGACTTTAGTGACAACTTAAAAAAAACTAATAACAAACAACCAACTAAACAAACATTACCTATTACTTGCTGGTGACTTCAACAATAAAAGTCATTAGATTCGTAATGCAAGAATACCTCTTTCTTAAACCGTGTAGAGATTAATTGTTCAAATTATATCTTTCAATGTGCCAAAGACTTGCCTTCCGCTTTGTAAATGGATTTTCATATTTGCCAATCTCCCTTTATCCAGCAAATTACGAGTTTGAAGTGATCTGTTGAAGGGACTCGATATAATACAAAGGACAGTGAGATATTAAACTTGACATTTTTAGACTGATAAAAGTAGTGTTACTCACCAGGGATGGTAAATCACCTTTCTTGGCAATATCGAAGATTCTCTTAATCCAATCAGGCGTTCTGCCGCGCTCCCTTCCTCGGTGTTCAGGTCGAGGCTTCTTACTAGCTTCTTCTTCTTCTCTTCTTCCCTCCTGATTTATCCCAGAAGCAACCTGAGACTCCTCTATGGTGGTCTTTTCCCGAGGCTGAGTGCGCTCCCTCCTGCGAGGATGCGCAATGCCATGAACCCGTCCCCCATGTCCTCGCAGACTGGGCTCCGGGCCTTGGGATGTGACAGCATCGTAGATCTTTTCACTGTACTGTTGAAAGTCAGCTGAGAGGACAGGTGGACCTGGTGGGCGTGTGGGCGTGTCATCACCATGGTCTGTGGCACTTCCGCCTGCGGATGTGGCACTGGTGGGTAGACGAGAGGAGGCACGGGATCCAGAGTGTGGCCGGGAGGGGCGCTGTGGCTGGGGTTCCTGAGCTAGCCGTCGCACCTCCGGTCCATGAGCCAATTCACTCAATGTTTCTATGATTGACACAGTTTTTAAGAATCCAGGCTGATGCACACTCCGTCTCGCACCACCCCCATTAGTTCCCTTAGAGGCACTGCCTTGCCCGACGCCACTACCACTGGGGCCACTTACTGTCATGCCCCGTCCAACACTGGTCCCCGGGGCACACGATGGGGGAAGACCCAACCCTCCACAATTTTTGCTGGCATTCCCACCCCTTCCCACACTCCGTCCACCATTGCTGCCATTTCCTGCACTCAGCCCAAGGTTCCTGCCACTGGCCACACCCACTCCACGCCCTCCTACACCACTTACTCCACCCACAAGTACACTCTCCAAGTCACCCATACCCAGTAGCCGTCGCTCGCGGGACCTGCTACGGCTCTTGCACCCCTGCGAATAGAGAAGCATGTCAATATTTAATGAAAACACTGTCAGACTAACCATTTTATTAAGAAACTGAAAACAATAATATCATAAGAAATCAAGCACTTCAGTAGGCCTAGATTATGTGGATCCAATGTAGTATGTGGATCCAGTATAATACCTATAAAACATTATTCCAAGGGAGCGAGACTGACGTTGTATGTATACTTAACGAAAAACGTCCATTCGTTATAAGAGTATGTATCCATACTAAGTCTCATATATCACAAGTTGTTTGACGGCTGGTTAATATAGGGTGATAAGTTTTCTAGTATAAGCGAAGTGGCATCCTTAATGCAGAATCAACTATGATACTGGAAACTACAGTGAAGACAGATTCCATGTATACTATAATACACTGTACAGTTTTGTGATAATACCGATGTATGTATACTTCATACAGAGGAATGGATAAGTATCATGTATAACTGTTGAGAAGAAAAAGCTCTTTATTTCTATATATTGTACAGTGTGTTTAAATGTGTTCCTGGATGTTCTAAGAATGATAGTTATTACAGTCATAACTAAGCGCTAAACCCATAAGGATCATACAGCTAGGGATGGAAGTGGTGGTTTATTCGTCAGGTTAGTGAAAAGTGAGGTACACATAGTCACCTACCAGTTGTGAAGCCAGAACTTCATGTTAAGTTTTGGTACGCAGTTGCGTATAAATTTACGTGGAGGGCCACTGTGAAGTGTAGCGCTACAGTATAATTCACGTAGAATACAGCTGTAAAGTAAATGACGTGCAAAGAATAGTTACAGGTGTTATAGTAATCTTGTAAATATTATCATTTGTGTAGAGCCGAGAGTCTATCCTAGCAGAAACTCATAACCAAGAATTTGGACTGGCAGACAGCAAGACCAAGAGACTGGTCCAACATAAAATTATTTTTATAGTGGCTAAGAGGCTGTCCTAGCTAAAGCTTTGGTTGACGCAAAGTTGTAGAAGCAAGATACTTCATTGTCGATAAATGGTTCAGAGAAGCGACAAGTTGATAAATTAGACACATGTGCAACACCTGGGTATCTTTACTGAGGAAACGTTTCGCCACACAGTGGCTTCATGGACTGAGGAAGCCACTGTGGCGAAACGTTCCCTCAGTAAAGATACCCAGGTGTTGCACATGTGTCTAATTTATCAAGATACTTCAGTGCTATTGTGAAATTTCGCTAAACAGTATAATCCACCTGAAGTATAACTGATGCGCTTTTATAAAAAAAAAGTCGATGATGTGTCCTTGTGAAAGATACCTACAAGTAAAACTCATGTAAATTTTAACTGGAATTTAGTTGTGCGAGATAATTCATGGAACATGAAGCTGCAAATGTCAGTTGTACACGTTCACATATATTCTGGTCTACAGTTGTCTATAAATTCACTCGGCGTACCATTGTGAAGTGCAGTGGACTGTATAATTCACGATGAAGACAACTGTACAGTACAGTAAATATATATTGGAAAACTTTAGTGTAGTTATATATGTTCCTGTAACATATTATAGATTTCACCCAGCTGAGGAAAGATGTATAAATCTAACCCGTAGCCTATTTTTTTCAGACTCCCAGTGAGAATGAGTCGAAGGAAGAGTCATGGGGAGGAACATGGCTCTTGTATTTTAAACTAAGTGCCACGGAAATACTTGTTAATGTTATTAATAAACACTATTCACCTGGATGTCCCGACACTGAGCGAACAAAAGGTAAACTGAGGGAAAATTTAAATGGATTGAAGAAGACTATTTGGAAAGAAAAAAAAATCAGGCCAATAAGGGACCTCTTTGGAGAAGCCAAATAATTTTAGGAGACATCCTTGTAATCCTGACTAAGACCCGCGTCAGGAAACACTTGTCCTGTTTCCTGACAAACACTGTACCTACCTACCTCGTGACGTTACAGTGGGAGACACTGCGGTGGAAAGTGCAGTGGGCATGTTTGGAGTGTCAGATGTAAATCATAACTGGGCACTTTCATTTGTGCATAAAATTGGTTTAGTAACAGATAATACACGTCTCAAAAAGAAAGTATGAATGTACGAGGAATGATGAAGTGTGTGTAACTAGAGTAGTTTGTTAGGTTATGTATTAGTGGATAAAAATCTGAGGAGGGGGAGGGTAGGCTTCTGAATGTATGTTTATTATATTATTATTATTTGATGATAGTTAAAATAAGACGAAGGTGGAGTACGGAGAGAGTGAGTATCCCTTAGCTAGTGGAAGGCTAGAGTGAGTATCCCTTATCTAGTGGAAGGCTAGAGTGAGTATCCCTTATCTAGTGGAAGGTTAGAGTGAGTATTCCTTAGCTAGTGGAAGGCTAGAGTGAGTATCCCTTATCTAGTGGAAGGCTAGAGTGAGTATCCCTTATCTAGTGGAAGGCTAGAGTGAGTATCCCTTATCTAGTGGAAGGCTAGAGTGAGTATCCCTTATCTAGTGGAAGGCTAGAGTGAGTATCCCTTATCTAGTGGAAGGCTAGAGTGAGTATCCCTTAGCTAGTGGAAGGTTCGAGTGAGTATTCCTTATCTAGTGGAAGGTTAGAGTGAGTATCCCTTATCTAGTGGAAGGCTAGAGTGAGTATCCCTTAGCTAGTGGAAGGTTCGAGTGAGTATTCCTTAGCTAGTGGAAGGTTAGAGTGTCCCTTAGCTAGTGGAAGGTTAGAGTGGCAATATCCTTTAACTTTGTGTTAGTGTGTTTGACTCACAACCGAAAGGCGCGGAGTTGGACTTCCGGGCGGGAAGAGACGTACAAATCACAGTACCGTTGTTGGAAAAATTTGCAACTGTTAATGAAAATAGGACGACGTTTCGGTCGGTCCTGGATCATTACTTTTTGCTTTGTCTCTCTCTTTCTGTCATGCCGCCCCTTTCTACCCTTCCTCTCCTCTACATTAGTCTTCTTCTACCTAGCACATTTCCGTTTCACCTTGCCACCTCTCCGCCTTGTCTCATTTTTTTCCCTTTATACCTTGCCACTTTTATGCCTTGTCCATCGTTTCTCTCCTCTATACCTTACCATTTCTTTGTCTTTGTAATTTACCCTTAAATGTTGTCATTTCTCCCCTTTGTCTCTCTTTTTACCTCCACTCTACTACATTTCTGCCTATATCTTGGTACTTTTTTGCCTCTTCCACTTTCCGCTCCTTTACATTGCTACTCTTCTGTCTGACCTTTCTCTTTACTTCACTACATCATGCCACTTTTTTATTCATCTCTCTCTTTTTCCCGTCCTATATCTTAACACTCCTCTTCCTTGCCCCTTTCTCCCCTCTTATACCTTAACACTCCTCTTCTTTGTCCCTCTCTCGCTTACTATACCTCGCCACTCTTCGTCCTTCTCCCTTTCTCCCATTCCCCTACACCAGGTCACTGCCCTGCCCTCCACGTCGTTCTTACTGACCTTGTTGCTGTGGAGGCGACAGGTGCAAGAGCAGTTCTGGCGGTCATGGTGATGGGTCGGTGCTGCCGCTGCTGCTGCTGGAGCCAGTACCACCAATGTGTCTGCTGGTCTGCTGCTCGGCTTGTCGGGGCGTCTCGCTCTCCGAACTGCAGGAGGGGACCGGTACACCGGCCGCCGGTAAATCTCCGTATTGATGCTCGGTACTCCTACCAGTATAGCCGTCGCTGCTGGAGTCGCGTCCACGGGCAGGGAGTAGGTGTCTGTAGGGACAAGAAGAGTGTTACCTCTTATGACTAGATACATTTTTTACCGTCTGCTATCAGCTAGGCTGCATTAGCATTTCGAATTAGTAAATTGATTAAAAAAAAAGAGTGGCTCAGTTTGACTCAGCAAAATTAGGATGACGGGCTGAGTGTGGGTGATATGTGGATTATGCTTGTCTAGCTTTCAAGCAAATAATATTTATTTATTTATTAACACATCGACCGTTTCCCACCAAGGTAGGGTGGCCCAAGAAAGAAAAACTTTCACCAACATTCACTCCATTCGCTCCTATCTAACACGTTCACGCATGTTTGCTGGAAGTCAAAGCCCCTCGCACATAAAACCTCCTTTACCCCCTCCCTCCAACCTTACCTAGGCTGACCCCTACCCCGCCTTCCCTCCACTACAGATTTATACACTCTCGAAGTCATTCTATTTTGTTCCATAATAATTGATGGTAGCTCTAAACTAAATATTTACCATTAATTTGTATACCATTTTTTATACCATTCTATGTTCGGTTATATTTCCCAGTTTATGTACCACTGTATATACCATTTTGTATACCACTGTGTTTCAGTTTATATACCAGTTATATACTACTTTGTATTCCACTTTATGTAGCAATTTACATACTTTAAATACCAACTTATATACCAGTGTATATACCACTGTATATACCAGTTTATATGCCAACTTTTATACCACTGTATATACCAGTTTATACATCTGTTTATATAATACTGTATATACGTTTATATACCACTGTATACAACAGTTTATATACTATATGTGATATCATTGTATATACCAGTTTAAATATCACTTCATATAATATTGTATATACCCGTTTATAAACCACTCTATACCATTTTACATACCAGTTTATAAACCACTTCATATGCCAGTATATACCGGACTACCACTAATTTACATACCAGTTTATATGTAAGTTTATATAAGTTGATGTAAAAGTTTATATACTAGTTCAGTGTACATGACACAGACACACTCAGTGTATTGGATAAGATTAAGACATGTGCAACAGGTGGGTGTCTTTATTGATGAAACGTTTCGCCTACACAGTAGGCTTCTTCAGTCATATACAGAGGCAGCAGAAGTAATGAAATAAAGATGATGTCATCAGTCCATCAGTGGTGAAAAATAATTTGAGGAGGTCAGTCCCTCTGGGCTGTAACTTTGTAAATGGTCCAAATCGGACCGAAACGTCGCTGTAACCTTGTCTCTCCTATGTGCGGGTTATTTGTGTATTGAAGAATGAGACACTTATGCAATATATGCGAATCTTTACTAAGGAAACGTTTCGCCCCACAGTGGCTTCATCAGTCCAGTACAAGGAACAATAGTGTTAAGAAAGGAAGAGTTTGAAGTAATCAGTCCCTCAGCCTGCAATACTTACATTAAGTCCATTAATCGTGAATGGCAGTACAGAGACAGGTGTAGGGACAGTACTCAGACAGGTGTAGGGGCAGTACACAGACAGATGTAGGGGCAGTCCACATAGGTGTAGGGGCAGTACACAAGGCAGGTGTAGGAACAGTACACAGACAGGAGTAGGGGCAGTACACAAGAGAGGTGTAGGGGCAGTACACAGACAGGTGTAGGGGCAGTACACATGTGTAGGGGCAGTACACATAGGTGTAAGGGCAGTACACATAGGTGTAGGGGCAGTACACAAGACAGGTGTAGGGGCATTACACAGACAGGTGTAGGGGCAGTACACAGACAGGAGTAGGGGCAGTACACAAGAGAGGTGTACGGGCAGTACACAGGCAGGTGTAGGGGCAGTACACATATGTGTAGGGGCAAAACACATAGGTGTAGGGGCAGTACACATAGGTGTAGGACAGTACACGAGACAGGTGCAGTACACAGACAGGTGAAGGGGCAGTACACAGACAGGTGCAGGGGCAGTACACAGACAGGTGCAGGGGCAGTACACAGACAGGTGTAGGGGCAGTATACAGACAGGTGTAGGGGCAGTACACAGACAGGTGTAGGGGTTGTACACAGACAGGTGTAGAGACAGTACAGACAGGTGTAGGGGCATTACACAGACAGGTGCAGGGTCAGTACACAGACAGGTGCAGGGGCAGTACAGAGACAGGTGTAGGGGCAGTACTCAGACAGGTGTAGGGACAGTACACAGACAGATGTTGGGACAGTACACAGACACGTGTAGGGGCAGTACACAGACAGGTGTAGGGACAGTACACAGACAGATGTAGGGACAGTACAGAGACAGGTGTAGGGGCAGTACAGAGACAGGTGTAGGGGCAGTACACAGACAGATGTAGGGACAGTACACAGATACGTGTAGGGGCAGTACACAGACAGGTGTAGGGGCAGTACACAGACAGGTATAGAGGCAGTACACAGACAGGTGTAGGGGCAGTACACAGACAGGTGTAGGGACTACACAGACAGGTGTAGGGACAGTACACATACAGGTGTATTGGCAGTACACATACAGTTGTAGGGGCAGTACACAGACAGGTGTAGGGACAGTACACAGACAGGTGTAGGGGCAGCACACAGACAGGTTTAGGGGCAGTACACAGACAGGTGTAGGGGCAGTACACAGACAGGTGTAGGGGCAGTACACAGACAGGTGAAGGTGCAGTACACAGACAGGTGTAGGGGCAGTATACAGACAGGTGTAGTGGCAGTATACAGACAGGTGTAGGGGGCAGTATACAGACAGGTTTGAGGGCAGTATAGACAGGTGTAGGGGCAGTATACAGACAGGTGTAGGGGCAGTATACAGACAGGTGTAGGGGCAGTATACAGACAGGTGTAGGGACAGTATACAGACAGGTGTAGGGGCAGTATACATACAGGTGTAGGGGCAGTATATAGACAGGTGTAGGGGCAGTATACAGACAGGTGTAGGGGCAGTATACAGACAGGTTTAGGGGCAGTATATAGACAGGTGTATGGGCAGTACACAGACAGGTGTAGGGGCAGTATACAGACAGGTGTATGGGCAGTATACATACAGGTGTAGGGGCAGTATATAGACAGGTGTAGGGGCAGTATACAGACAGGTGTAGGGGCAGTATACAAACAGGTGTAAGGGCAGTATACAGACAGGTGTAGGGGCAGTATACAGACAGGTGTAGGGGCAGTATACAAACAGGTGTAGGGGCAGTACACAGACAGGTGTAGGGGCAGTACACAGACAGGTGTAGGGGCAATATACAGAGGTGGACACAGCCTGGGGTTGCTGGCATCTTCGGCCTTGCATTCCTAACATAGCACCTTGCAGACTCGCTTCTCACCTCCACTAACACACTCTTTATAAAACCCCAAGACCCGCTCCCTCGCCTTGGGTAACTCCTCATAACTCTCCAGCAATTGATATCCTGCTTCTCTGCCATCATTATCACCACTCTGGGAACATCTGCTGGACACTAGAGAGGTGTGTAGTGGCCATACGGAAGCTACACTCTTCATGTTTTGAGGTGAAAAGTGATTCTTGGGTGATGTTCCAATAATGTTTTGGTGGGTTTATGTCAGGGTCCGTGGCGGGATTCATGGCTTGGGTATTTCTAGGTTTTTGAGTTCCGGGTGGAGTGATGATGGAGGTTGAGGGAGGGGTGGAGTGGTGGTGGTGGTGAGTGTGGAGTGGTGGTGGGTGAGGTGTGGTAGTCGTAGTGTGGTAGTGGTGGTGTGGGGAATGTGGGTGTGGTAGTGGTGGTGGGGGAATGTGGGTGTGGTAGTGGTGGTGGGTGCAGTGTGGTGGTGGGAGAGGTGTGGTAGTGGTGATGGGTGAGGTGTGGTAGTGGTGGTTTATGAGGTGTGGTAGTGGTGGTGGTGGGGAGTGGCAGTGGTGGTTGGTGAGGTGTGGTAGTGGTGGTGGGTGAGGTGTGGTAGTAGTGGTTGAAGTGGTCGTGAGTGAGGTGTGGCAGTGGTGGTAGGTGAGGTGTGGTAGTGGTGGTGGTTGAGGTGTGGTGGGGTGTGGCAATGATGGTTGGTGAGGTGTGGTAGTGGTGGTGGTGGGGCGGCAGTAGTGGTTGGTGAGGTGTGGTAGTGGTGGTGGTGGTGGGGTGTGGTAGTGGTGGTTGGTGAGGTGTGGTAGTGGTGGTGGTGGTGGTGGGGTGGCAGTGGTAGTTGGTGAGGTGTAGTAGTGGTGTTGGGGTGTGGTAGTGGTGGTTGGTGAGGTGTGGTAGTGGTGGTGGTGGGGTGTGGTAATGGTGGTGGGTGAGGCGTGGTAGTGGTGGTGGGTGAGGTGTGGTAGTGGTGGTTGGTGAAGTGTGATAGTGGTGGTGGTGGGGTGTGGTAGTGGTTGTGGTTTGTGGTAGTGTTGGTGGGGTGTGGTAGTTGTGGTGGGGTGTGGTAGTGGTGGTGAAGTCTGGTTGTGTTGGTGGGGTGTGGTAGTGGTGGTGAAGTGTGGTAGTGGTGGTGAGGTGTGGTAGTGTTGGTGGTGTGTGGTAGTGATGGTGGTGTGTGGTAGTGTTGGTGGTGTGTGGTAGTGTTGGTGGTGTGTGGTAGTGTTGGTGGTGTGTGGTAGTGATGGTGGGGTGTGGTAGTGTTGGTGGTGTGTGGTAGTGTTGGTGAGTGTGTAGTTGTGGTGGGGTATGGATGGTGGTGGGTGTGGTAGTGTTGGTGGGGTGTGGTAGTGGTGGTGGTGTGTGGTAGTGTTGGTGAAGTGTGTAGTTGTGGTGGGGTATGGTAGTGGTGGTGGGGTGTGGTAATGTTGGTGGTGTGTGGTAGTGGTGGTGGTGTGTGGTAGTGTTGGTGAAGTGTGTTAGTTGTGGTGGGGTTGGTAGTGGTGGTGGGGTGTGGTAGTGTTGGTGGGGTGTGGTAGTGGTGGTGGTGTGTGGTAGTGTTGGTGGTGTGTGGTAGTGTGTGGTGGGGTGTGGTAGTGGTGGTGGGGTGTGGTAGTGTTGGTGGTGGGGTAGTGGTGGTGGTGGTGTGTAGTGGTGGGTGGAGTGGTGGTGGGGTGTGGTAGTGTTGGTGGGGTGTGGTAGTGGTGGTGGTGTGTGGTAGTGGTGGTGGGGTGTGGTAGTGGTGGTGGGGTGTGGTAGTGGTGGTGGTGTGTGGTAGTGGTGGTGGGGTGTGGTAGTGGTGGTGGGGTGTGGTAGTGGTGGTGGTGGTGTGGGGTGGTGGTGAGGTGTGGTGTGTGGTGGGGTGTGGTAGTGGTGGTGGGGTGTGGTAGTGGTGGTGGTGTGTGGTAGTGGTGGTGGTGTGTGGTAGTGGTGGTGGTGTGTGGTAGTGTGGTGGTGTGTGGTAGTGTTGGTGGTGGTGGAGTGTGGTGGTGTGTGGTAGGTGGTGGTGTGTGGTAGTGTTGGTGGTGTGTGGTAGTGTTGGTGGTGTGTGGTAGTGTGGTGGTGTGTGGTAGTGTTGGTGGTGTGTGGTAGTGTTGGTGGTGTGTGGTAGTGTTGGTGGGGTGTGGTAGTGGTGGTGGTGTGTGGTAGTGGTGGTGGTGTGTGGTAGTGGTGGTGGGGTGTGGTAGTGGTGGTGGTGTGTGGTAGTGTGGTGGTGTGTGGTAGTGGTGGTGGTGTGCGGTAGTGGTGGTGGGGTGTGGTAGTGTTGGTGGGTTGTGGTAGTGGTGGTAGTGGGGTGTGGTAGTAGTTGTGGGGTGTGGTAGTGTTGTTGGGGTGTGGTAGTGGTGGTGGGGTGAGGTTGTGGTGGTGGGTTGTGGTAGTGGTGGTGAGGTGTGTTAGTGGTGGTGGTTGTTGTGGTGGTGGTGATTGGTTGTGGTTGTTGTGGTTGTGGTTGTTGTTGTGGTGGTGAATGATAGTTGTTGTTGTGGTGGTGGTGGTTATTGTGGTGGTGGTGGTGGTTGTGATTGGTGGTGGTGGTGATGTTAACGCTGATGATGTTATTGTTATTGTTGTTCGTGTTTTGTTTAGTGTCGAGTGCAACAGGTGAGGTAAAGTCGACCTTCATAGTAAGATGAACAACTCATGGGTCCTCTTAGCCCATTGCTAGGACTGCGTCAGTGTTAGAACACCTGTGACCTTGAGCTGCGTCAGTGTTAGAACACCTGTGACCTTGAGCTGCGTCAGTGTTAGAACACCTGTGACCTTGAGCTGCGTCAGTGTTAGAACACCTGTGACCTTGAGCTGCGTCAGTGTTAGAACACCTGTGACCTTGAGCTGCGTCAGTGTTAGAACACCTGTGACCTTGAGCTGCGTCAGTGTTAGAACACCTGTGACCTTGAGCTGCGTCAGTGTTAGAACACCTGTGACCTTGAGCTGCGTTAGTGCTAGAACACCTGTGACCTTGAGCTGCGTTAGTGCTAGAACACCTGTGACCTTGAGCTGCGTCAGTGCTAGAACACCTGTGACCTTGAGCTGCGTCAGTGCTAGAACACCTGTGACCTTGAGCTGCGTCAGTGCTAGAACACCTGTGACCTTGAGCTGCGTTAGTGCTAGAACACCTGTGCCCTTGAACTGCGTTAGTGCTAGAACACCTGTGACCTTGAGCTGCGTTAGTGCTAGAACACCTGTGACCTTGAGCTGCGTTAGTGCTAGAACATCTGTGACCTTGAGTTCAAGGTCACTCAACACTTGTAGAGTCTGCGATAGAGGACTTGGCTCTTCATTCAACTAGTTACACCTTATAAAGTTATAGTAACTTCAGCATAGCAGTTATGTTAGGCTGTTGACCTTGCTAAGTTACCATATTCGTAGTTGATTGCTCTCAAGGTCGAAATTGCTATTTTAACATAGATATCTCTGGGCCTAGGTCACTAAATCACAGATGTCAGGATCAAGGTCACAGGGTCACGGCTGTCAGGACTATGGTCACGGAGTCACAGATGTATCTGGAACAAGATCACGAGGTCACAGATGTCTGGATCTTGGTCACGGGGTCACAGATGTATCTGGAACAAGGTCACGAGGTCACAGATGTCTGGATCTTGGTCACGGGGTCACAGATGTATCTGAAACAAGGTCACGATGTCACAGATGTCTGGATCTTGATCACGGGGTCAGAGATGTATCTGGAACAAGGTCACGAGGTCACACATGTCTTGATCTTGGTCACGGGGTCAGAGATGTATCTGGAACAAGGTCACGAGGTCACAGATGTCTTGATCTTGGTCACGGGGTCAGAGATGTACCTGGAACAAGGTCACGAGGTCACAGATGTCTTGATCTTGGTCACGGGGTCAGAGATGTATCTGGAACAAGGTCATGAGGTCACAGATATCTCTCTGAAATATGGTCACTGGCTCACGGGTGTCAGGATCAAGGTCATGGGGGGTCACACAGAGGTTACCCTGGTTACTCCTGGCGATTTTTTGTACGCCTTGAGCAGTGTGTGTGTGTGTGTGTGTATGTGTGTGTGTGTGTGTGTGTGTGTGTGTGTGTGTGTGTACTAGAGCTGAATTATCCTTGTTTTCGGTACTGAGAAATCTTTATCCATTCTTTCATGTCCTTAGACGTGGTCATCACATCTTAAAATAATAAAAAGGTACAATACCGTGACTGTGGGAATTTTATAATCAGAATTTAATTCATTTTCTGGAATTTGTACTGTTTCTTCAACCAATATTGCCAATCGTCCTCCTTCCTTACGTACTCTGTCTCTTCTCGTCACTGAGTACTTTTCCCTAGAATACAACCCCATTTAAAATATATGTTTCTAGTTTAGTGTCAGTAAGACCGACTATTACAGTTCTTTTCCCAACTATAACGCGATTTCGTTCTAGTTTGTTTGATAACACTCCATCTATATTAGTATATAAATACACAAATAACCCGCAGGTAGGTCAGAGATTCTTATGACGACGGCGTTTCGGTCCGACCTGGACCATTTACAAAGTCCCACTGACACACAAATGATTGGTAAGGTTTGTCAGGAAACAGGGCAAGTGTTTCCCGACTCGGGTCTTAGTCATATCATGACCCACAGCCGAAGCTTTTGGTCATCTGACCGAGGCCTTCCGCTGGCTTACCGGTCCACCCCTTTAAAAATTATGGTTATAACCAATGAGAAACAAAAGAGAGGGAGCCAGTGTATAGGGACAAGAACAGGGCCATGAGAGGACCAAGTCGTCGTAAGCTCCTGTGTCCTATGTGCGGGTTATATCTGTGTATTGTACCAGTCACTATGTTGTGCCTCTTTCTTCTTTAGTGTATAAATTCTTCACAAATGTATTTATCTCACTATTTCTCTTCTTTCCATTTGTTCTTGCTTGGTTATTAGCGACAGTGTGGTGGTTTCTTTCAGAATCCTCTCATCAGTACGGCTCTGCTACTTTAATTTAAATTCTTCTTTACTTTTTTTTATTTACACTTTTCACTTAAGTAGCGTTTAAAGTATCTTTTATTTTCACCTTCTCCTTATCTAATTTGTATATTCTTACAGCATTCAAATTGCTCTATGTCCCCCTAGCTTTCTTTAGCATTCCTTATGCTTAAACTGTGTAAGTGTTATTTTCTGAGGCATGTGTTTATCTTTCTCATATTTTCCAACCGGCCTATAGGAAATCCGGCCTATAAAAAATCCACTATGCATTTTTTTCATTTTGTTTATGTGTTATTATTATACATTATTTTTGTTCTTGATTTCATATTTTCTCGACAACAGTTTCTTCGTGCCAGGGAGTCGAACCCGGGACCTCGCGATTGTTAGTCGAATATTCTCATCAGTGAAAACAATTTATATTTTTTAGCAAAATTTGATGCAATAGCAATATGCTGCTACACTATTCCATACGATAGTTATGAAGTGGTAAAACCCGCATTCTATTGCTGCATTATTCTATATTCTATTCCTACACAGCGGGAATAAAAGCTATAGCTGTGTTCCCCTGCCATATTCCCTCACACAGGCTGAGCCCAGGCAAAGTGTGATATTGTGTCAGCCTGAGCTGGGAGGCTTCAGTAGGTCAATGAGGATATCATCAAGAATTTCATTAAGAGTCCATCAGACATAGAGTTCCAGCAGACCTAGAGTTCCAGCAGACCTAGAGTTCCAGCAGACCTAGAGTTCCAGCAGACCTAGAGTTCCAGCAGACCTAGAGTTCCAGCAGACCTAGAGTTCCAGCAGACTTAGAGTTTCAGCAGACCTAGAGTTCTAGCAGAGCTAGAGTTCCATCAGACCTAGAGTTCTAGCAGAGTTAGAGTTCCAGCAGACCTAGAGTTCCAGCAGACCTAGAGTTTCAGCAGACCTAGAGTTCTAGCAGAGCTAGAGTTCCATCAGACCTAGAGTTCTAGCAGAGTTAGAGTTCCAGCAGACCTAGAGTTCCAGCAGACCTAGAGTTCTAGCAGAGCTAGAGTTCCATCAGACCTAGAGTTCTAGCAGAGTTAGAGTTCCAGCAGACCTAGAGTTCCAGCAGACCTAGAGTTCTAGCAGAGTTAGAGTTCCAGCAGACCTAGAGTTCCAGCAGACCTAGAGTTCCAGCGGACCTTAGAGATCCTGTTACTTAGGAAGGGAGGGAGTCTGGAGGTGTAAGCGAGCCATTGTTGATGGAGAGGCGAGTAAAGTGGGTTTCCACACTGTGTAGGGCTAGAGGGGTCTCAGGTCTCTTGTATTTAGTGTTGTAGCAGGGACGGAGGTGTGTTGTGGGTCCTGCTAGGAAAGAGTGATGGAGGGAGGATAAGAGGTGCTGCTAAGGGACTGACCACCTATCATGCCGAGGGACTGATAGCCTCAAAATTACTTTTCCACGTCTTCTACTGTTTCCAGTGTTATAATCTCCTGTATTCGACTGAAGAAGCTTGCTGTGTAGGCAAAACGCTTCGCCAATAATGATACGTAAGTCTTGCACGTCAAAATGTGGTGATTAACACCGAGAAGTATGAAATAAAGACACGTATGCGATTATCAACACATTTATTGAGGATACGTTTCGCCCACCAGGGGAGTCTTCAGTCCAGTGGATCAAAAAAGCCCCTGGTGAGTGAAACGTGCTCTCAATAAATGTCTTGATAATCGCTTACATATCGTTTTTCACGTAAGAGTTGCACATGTCTTACTCCTGAGTACTGGGGACAGGGAAGTTTAGAAAGCAGGTGAAGGGAAGTGGGTAAGATGTGTATGAGGAGCAGGGGTGGTTAATGTGCCAGCTGTGTATGAGGAGCAGGGGTGGTTAATGTGCCAGCTGTGTATGAGGAGCAGGGGTGGTTAATGTGCCAGCTGTGTATGAGAAGCAGGGGGTGGTTAATGTGCCAGCTGTGTATGAGGAGCAGGGGTGGTTAATGTGCCAGCTGTGTATGAGGAGCAGGGTAGTTAATGTGCCAGCTGTGTATGAGGAGCAGGGGTGGTTAATGTGCCAGCTGTGTATGAGGAGCAGGGTGGTTAATGTGCCAGCTGTGTATGAGAGCAGGGTGGTTAATGTGCCAGCTGTGTATGAGGAGCAGGGTGGTTAATGTGCCAGCTGTGTATGAGGAGCAGGGTGGTTAATGTGCCAGCTGTGTATGAGGAGCAGGGGTGGTTAATGTGCCAGCTGTGTATGAGGAGCAGGGGTGGTTAATGTGCCAGCTGTGTATGAGGAGCAGGGGTGGTTAATGTGCCAGCTGTGTATGAGGACAGGGTGGTTAATGTGCCAGCTGTGTATGAGGAGCAGGGTGGTTAATGTGCCAGCTGTGTATGAGGAGCAGGGTGGTTAATGTGCCAGCTGTGTATGAGGAGCAGGGGTGGTTAATGTGCCAGCTGTGTATGAGAGCAGGGGTGGTTAATGTGCCAGCTGTGTATGAGGAGCAGGGGTGGTTAATGTGCCAGCTGTGTATGAGGAGCAGGGGTGGTTAATGTGCCAGCTGTGTATGAGGAGCAGGGGTGGTTAATGTGCCAGCTGTGTATGAGGAGCAGGGGTGGTTAATGTGCCAGCTGTGTATGAGAGCAGGGTGGTTAATGTGCCAGCTGTGTATGAGAGCAGGGGTGGTTAATGTGCCAGCTGTGTATGAGAGCAGGGGTGGTTAATGTGCCAGCTGTGTATGAGAGCAGGGGTGGTTAATGTGCCAGCTGTGTATGAGGAGCAGGGGTGGTTAATGTGCCAGCTGTGTATGAGAGCAGGGGTGGTTAATGTGCCAGCTGTGTATGAGAAGCAGGGTGGTTAATGTGCCAGCTGTGTATGAGAAGCAGGGTGGTTAATGTGCCAGCTGTGTATGAGAGCAGGGGTGGTTAATGTGCAGCTGTGTAGAAGGGTGTTATGTCCAGCTGATGAGAGCAGGGTGGTTAATGTGCCAGCTGTGTATGAGAAGCAGGGTGGTTAATGTGCCAGCTGTGTATGAGGAGCAGGGGTGGTTAATGTGCCAGCTGTGTATGAGAAGCAGGGGTGGTTAATGTGCCAGCTGTGTATGAGGAGCAGGGGTGGTTAATGTGCCAGCTGTGTATGAGAAGCAGGGGTGGTTAATGTGCCAGCTGTGTATGAGGAGCAGGGGTGGTTAATGTGCCAGCTGTGTATGAGAGCAGGGTGGTTAATGTGCCAGCTGTGTATGAGGAGCAGGGTGGTTAATGTGCCAGCTGTGTATGAGAGCAGGGGTGGTTAATGTGCCAGCTGTGTATGAGAAGCAGGGGTGGTTAATGTGCCAGCTGTGTATGAGAAGCAGGGGTGGTTAATGTGCCAGCTGTGTATGAGAAGCAGGGGGTGGTTAATGTGCCAGCTGTGTATGAGGAGCAGGGGTGGTTAATGTGCCAGCTGTGTATGAGAGCAGGGGTGGTTAATGTGCCAGCTGTGTATGAGAGCAGGGGTGGTTAATGTGCCAGCTGTGTATGAGAGCAGGGTGGTTAATGTGCCAGTTGAAAGAGGGTTAAGGCAGTGTGTTGAGAAGCAGGGTGTAATGTGCCAGCGATGAGAGCAGGGTGGTTAATGTGCCAGCTGTGTATGAGAAGCAGGGGTGGTTAATGTGCCAGCTGTGTATGAGAGCAGGGTGTTAATGTGCCAGCTGTGTATGAGGAGCAGGGGTGGTTAATGTGCCACTGTATGAGGAGCAGGGGTTAATGTGCCAGCTTGTATGAGGAGCAGGGGTGGTTAATGTGCCAGCTGTGTATAAAAGGTGGAAGTGGTTTATGGGCAGGTGTATGCAGGTGTATGAGGCAGGTTAATGTGCCAGCTGTGTATGAGGAACAGGGGGTGGTTAATGTGCCAGCTGTGTATGAGAGCAGGGTGGTTAATGTGCCAGCTGTGTATGAGGACAGGGGTGGTTAATGTGCCAGCTGTGTATGGGGAAAGGGGTGGTTAATGTGCCAGCTGTGTATGAGAAGCAGGGGTGGTTAATGTGCCAGCTGTGTATGAGGAGGTGGTTAAGTGCGTGGTATGAGGAGCAGGGTGTTATGTGCCAGCTGTGTTGAGAGCAGGGTGTATGGCATGTAGGAGCAGGGTGGTTAATGTGCCAGCTGTGTGAGAGAGCAGGGTGGTTAATGTGCCAGCTGTGTATGAAAGCAGGGGTGGTTAATGTGCCAGCTGTGTATGAGAAGCAGGGGTGGTTAATGTGCCAGCTGTGTATGAGAAGCAGGGGTGGTTAATGCCGCTGTGTATGAGGAACAGGGGTGGTTAATGTGCCAGCTGTGTATGAGGAGCGGGGTGGTTAATGTGCCAGCTGTGTATGAGAAGCAGGGGGTTAATGTGCCAGCTGTGTATGAGAGCAGGGTGGTTAATGTGCCAGCTGTGTATGAGAAGCAGGGTGGTTAATGTGCCAGCTGTGTATGAGGAGCAGGGGGTGGTTAATGTGCCAGCTGTATGAGAAGCAGGGGTGGTTAATGTGCCAGCTGTGTATGAGGAGCAGGGGGTGGTTAATGTGCCAGCTGTGTATGAGGAGCAGGGGGTGGTTAATGTGCCAGCTGTGTATGAGAAGCAGGGTGGTTAATGTACCAGCTGTGTATGAGGAGCAGGGGTGGTTAATGTGCCAGCTGTGTATGAGGAGCAGGGGGTGGTTAATGTGCCAGCTGTGTATGAGGGCAGGGGTGGTTAATGTGCCAGCTGTGTATGAGGAGCAGGGTGGTTAATGTACCAGCTGGTATGAGGAGCAGGGGTGGTTAATGTGCCAGCTGTGTATGAGGAGCAGGGGGTGGTTAATGTGCCAGCTGTGTATGAGGAGCAGGGGTGGTTAATGTGCCAGCTGTGTATGAGGAGCAGGGTGGTTAATGTACCAGCTGTGTATGAGGAGCAGGGTGGTTAATGTACCAGCTGGTATGAGGAGCAGGGGTGGTTAATGTGCCAGCTGTGTATGAGGAGCAGGGGGTGGTTAATGTGCCAGCTGTGTATGAGGAGCAGGGGTGGTTAATGCCAGCTGTGTATGAGAAGCAGGGGTGGTTAATGTGCCAGCTGTGTATGAGGAGCAGGGGTGGTTAATGTGTCAGCTGTGTATGAGGAGCAGGGGTGGTTAATATGCCAGCTGTGTATGAGAAGCAGGGGTGGTTAATGTACCAGCTGTGTATGAGAAGCAGGGGTGGTTAATGTGCCAGCTGTGTATGAGAAGCAGGGGGTGGTTAATGTGCCAGCTGTGTATGAGAAGCAGGGGGTGGTTAATGTGCCAGCTGTGTATGAGGAGCAGGGGTGGTTAATGTGCCAGCTGTGTATGAGAAGCAGGGGTGGTTAATGTGCCAGCTGTGTATGAGGAGCAGGGGGTGGTTAATGTGCCAGCTGTGTATGAGGAGCAGGGGGTTGCCAGCTGTGTATGAGGAGCAGGGGTGTGCCAGCTGTGTATGAGGAGCAGGGGGTGGTTAATGTGCCAGCTGTGTATGAGGAGCAGGGGTGGTTAATGTGCCAGCTGTGTATGAGGAGCAGGGGGTGGTTAATGTGCCAGCTGTGTATGAGGAGCAGGGGGTGGTTAATGTGCCAGCTGTGTATGAGGAGCAGGGGGTGGTTAATGTGCCAGCTGGAGTGATATGTATGGGTGGTAATTATGGTGCTGCAGCAGGATGCCTCTGGGCAAGGTGGGGCTGGAAAGGGAGTTAAAGACAATTATTTTTATAATTTATCTTTACAGGTGCGGACCCGTTACGCATCTCTACAGGTGCGGATCCGTTACGCATCTCTACAGGTGCGGATCCGTTATTCTACTGCAAAACTCAGCCATAATAATGGTATACTACCCACAGGATGCGACCCACAACAGTCAATTAACAGCTCCATGGAGCTGAACTCCTCTCCAGGCTGAGGGACTGACCACCTCGGATACTTTTTCTCTAAGGTTGATGGGCTGGTTACATCATCTTTATTTCACTACTATACCTGCTGCCTCTGTATTTAACTGAAGAAGCCTACTGTGTAGGCGAAACGTTTCATTAATAAAGATACCCAGCTGTTGCACGTGTGTCTTAATCTTCAACTTGTCTGTATTTTATACCATTTTCAACAGAAGTGTTTACTGCTAGGGGAAGAGGGGCAGCGGGTACTAGGGGACTTGCCCATACATCTCGCTTTGCCCGGGGATACAAACGGGACCTATCGACTCCAAACATTTGTGGTTAGTTGGGGGATGAGGTTGGTTAGAGGGAGGGGGGTAGTGGCGTCTTTTCTGATGTTATCAAACTTATAAGTATGGGATGGTGATGGGGAGGAGATCAGAGAGAAGAGGATGGATGCTGAGACGATTTTTTGCCATCTCCATGGCAACTGCTGTGTTCCGTATCAGTTCTTCTCTGTCAAGTTGCTGTAACTTTGTCATGACAGTACATGAAAAAGGCGATGGATGAAAACCTGAAAGTCCGCACCGAGTTCATCTGTTGAGAAGAACTATCTACTATTAGCTCTTCTGTGTTTCTGGTACGTCATCGTCTACTCAAAAAACAATATCGTGTCTTCTTCAGGTCTGCTTTCCGTGAACAAGATGACGATGACGATGATGATGATGATGATGATAATAATAATAATAATAATAATAATAATAATAATAATAATAATAATAATAATAATAATAATAATAGTCTTTATTTCTACAAGTACATGTAAAACGTATACAGACCATAGCTGACATCAATGACACTATACAGAAAGCCCCATGTTATACAGAGCATTTCGGGCAAATAAGGTTAATTTTATCCCCAGGATGCGACCCACACCAGTCGACTAACACCCAGGTACCTATTTACTTTGAGGTGAATAGGGACATCAGGTGTCTCAAGGAAACACGCCCCAGTGCTTCTGCCCGTACCAGAGATCGAACCACGGTCCTCAATGTGTGAGCTGAGTGCGCTACCAACCGAGCTACGGGATAATTAATACACAAGTGCAACAGCTATCTTTATTCCGAAACATTTCGCCTACAGAGTAGGCTTCTTCAGTCAAATACAGAGGAGCCAGAAGCAGTAGAGATGTAAAGACGATGCAATCAGTCCTTCAACCTGGAAGGAGAAGCGTTCTGCTCCATGGGTTGTTCCAGACACTGGAGCAGAACTCTTCTCCAGGCTGAGGGACTGACCACCTCAAAACTACGTCTTCCAGAATGATGAACTTATTATACATCGCCTTTACATCTCTACTGATTCTGCTGCCTCTTCTGTATTCAACTGAAGAAGCCTACTATGTGAGCGAAACGCTTTTTAATAATGATACCTAACTGCTGCACATGTGTCTTAATTATGTGCTTGCCGTATCGAAATTATGTCTCATGAAATTAGTGGTGCAGGTACTTGATAGGAAGCGATGTTTTCCCCTTGTCACATTTACCTGATGATAAATTAGACACATATGCAACACTTGGGTATCTTTATTGAGGAAACGTTTCGCCCCACAGTGGCTTCATCAGTCCAATACAAAGGAGAATGGTGAAGAACAGGAGGAGTTTGAGGTAATCAGTCCCTCAACCATTCATTTACGTTACATTTACCTCCTCTCTCTCTCTCTCTCTCTCCTACGATTCCTTTAATTCCCTTTTAACACATTATTCCCATTTCTCTCGCTTCCATTCTATTTCAGCTTCCTGGAGGCAGAGATACATCGATGATTTTCTCTCCTTCTCGCCTCCTGTTTTCCCAGATTGTCTTGTGAGGCATCGCTAATTATGATCCAGTCACAGAAAAAAAGGTCACAGAAAAAAAAGGTCACAGAAAAAAAGGTCACAGAAAAAAAGGTCACAGAAAAGTCAGAAAAAGGTCAGGAAAAAGGTAAAGAGGAAAAAAGTCAGAAAAAAGTCACAGAAATAAAGCCTTGTATAGGCATTTGGGATAAATAGTCGAATACACCCAGGTACCACTACTAGTGACTGGCAGCAGGTCTACTTACTGCTGGTAAATGTGACCAGGTGTCAATTGTCCCCAGGACTGGTTATACATAGTGACCAGTGGTGCAGGTGTGGTGATCAGGTTATACATGAAGGAGTGGATGCAGGTGTGGTGATCAGGTTATACATGGGATCGGTTAAGTTACAGGGTGGATGCAGGTGTGGTGATCAGGTTATACATGAAGGAGTGGATGCAGGTGTGGTGATCAGGTTATACATGAAGGAGTGGATGCAGGTGTGGTGATCAGGTTATACATGAAGGAGTGGATGCAGGTGTGGTGATCAGGTTATACATGAAGGAGTGGATGCAGGTGTGGTATTCACTGGTGTTAAACTGCAGTCTGTTCTCTGTCTTGTTAGCTGACCTGTGACGAGGGTGTGGCTGAGAGAGAGAGAGAGAGAGAGAGAGAGAGAGAGAGAGAGAGAGAGAGAGAGAGGCTAAAGCATCAAGGGGTTACTATATTAGTTTCTAGAGTCTTGAGTCAATAGTGCTGCTTTTTTTTCCCCAAACTCGTACATTAAGCTCCGAAAAAAAGTTAAAAAATATATAAGTACATGAGAAGCATCAAACTTTTGCATATACTTAAAAAAACGAGAAAGTAACTGATGTAAATATTATAAACAAGATGAATCACTCGAGCAGATAAAACAGATGTCGCCTAAGATTGTAGTAGAGACGAGAGTGCATGTTGGCGACCAATGTAACTGGCGAGCAATATTACTGGTGAACACACTTGCTGACGAACAATCACACTGATGAACAATCTTAAAGTCTGAGCAACAGTGGTTCCCGTGCCTGCCTACACCTCTGAAACCCCGTACCCCTCAAGACCTCAACCCACACCTGGTACAACCCACACCTGGTACAACCCTCCAACACCCACCCACAGACGCACCTCACCCAGTAACTATTCAATATCTTCAACTGTTCCTCCAACTTGACCCGCAGTCAAAGTGACCTTGGCCTTCGCCAGTCAAAGGTCAGTGTCCAGCCATGACCCTTAAATAAGTTGACTGTAAAGTTCAACACGTTTAACACATAACTGTTCATGGAGGCGCTGTCACTCAACATTCACCGTCGTGTTTACACTAATAGTCGACCTTCCACACTCTTCATCTTTTTTTTGGTCAAAACTTGTAATTTCGTGGTGCGTAATTGTTCACAGGAGAATTTCTTTCTCTTGGATGTCCAGACTGATAATCCAGAGGAACTTACTGTTAAGACAGTCGCTGGTCGCACAGGAACTCGTAAACACAACACCATCAATGTTGTGTGCTTTGATTAAATAAGTTTTATGTTTTATATTTTATTTTTCAGGTCAGGAGAAACCAATCTCAATTCTTTATTCATACCCGCATACCTGCCTGGAGGGTATTCCGGGGGTCAACGCCCCCCGCGGCCCGGCCCGTGACCAACTCAAGATGGATGTTTCAGTAGACTGGCCATAAGATGACCTGCTAGGGTCAAATGTACTGAACCTCTCCTAGAGATATTTCAGATGTTACATTAAGCTTTCTTGAGTTTTTTTTTTTTTTTTTTTAGAAAGAAGTGATTGAAGACTTCGGAGTGTTTCGTCAGGTGTAGCTGACCATTAGAAACTCTGATTTACGAATTTAGTATCTCCGGATCTCTCATCAGAACCATCAGAACTGTCAGTCAACACTCAGGAAACAACACTAATACTGTCAGCAACACTCAGGAGACAACACTAATACTGTCAGCAACACTCAAGAGACAACACTAATACTGTCAGCAACAATCAGGAGACAACACTAATACTGTCAGCAACACTCAGGAGACAACACTAATACTGCCAGCAACACTCAGGAGACAACACTAATACTGCCAGCAACACTCAGGAGACAACACTAATATTGTCAGCAACACTCAGGAGACAACACTAATACTGTCAGCAACACTGAGGAGACAACACTAATACTGTCAGCAACACTGAGGAGACAACACTAATATTGTCAGCAACACTCAGGAGACAACACTAATACTGTCAGCAACACTCAGGAGACAACACTAATACTGTCAGCAACACTGAGGAGACAACACTAATATTGTCAGCAACACTCAGGAGACAACACTAATACTGTCAGCAACACTCAGGAGACAACACTAATACTGTCAGCAACACTCAGGAGACAACACTAATACTGTCAGCAACACTCAGGAAACAACACTAATACTGTCAGCAACACTCAGGAGACAACACTAATACTGTCAGCAACACTCAGGAAACAACACTAATACTGTCAGCAACACTCAGGAGACAACACTAATACTGTCAGCAACACTCAGGAGACAACACTAATACTGTCAGCAACAATCAGGAGACAACACTAATACTGTCAGCAACACTCAGGAGACAACACTAATACTGTCAGCAACACTCAGGAAACAACACTAATACTGTCAGCAACACTCAGGAGACAACACTAATACTGTCAGCAACACTCAGGAGACAACACTAATACTGTCAGCAACAATCAGGAGACAACAGTAATACTGTCAGCAACACACAGGAAACAACACTAATACTGTCAGCAACAATCAGGAGACAACACTAATACTGCCAGCAACAATCAGGAGACAACACTAATACTGCCAGCAACACTCAGGAGACAACACTAATACTGTCAGCAACACTGAGGAGACAACACTAATACTGTCAGCAACACTCAGGAGACAACACTAATACTGTCAAACTAGGAACAACAACGTCCACAGGAGACAACATAATACCACAACAATCAGGAGAAACCTAATACTGCAACCAGGACAACACTAAACTGAACACTGAGGAACAAACTAACTCAGAAACTAGAAACTATGGGCAACACTAATAGAAAACAAACTGAGAACACTAGGGAACTAATACTGAGCAAACTCAGGAGACAATACTAAACTGCAGCAAAAAAACAAACTATCGTCAAACTCAGGAGACAACACTAATACTGTCAGCAACACTCAGGAGACAACACTAATACTGTCAGCAACACTCAGGAGACAACACTAATACTGTCAGCAACAATCAGGAGACAACACTAATACTGTCAGCAACAATCAGGAGACAACACTAATACTGTCAGCAACACTCAGGAGACAACACTAATACTGTCAGCAACACTCAGGAGACAACACTAATACTGTCAGCAACACTCAGGAGACAACACTAATACTGTCAGCAACACTCAGGAGACAACACTAATACTGTCAGCAACACTAGGAGACAACACTAATACTGTCAGCAACACCAGGAGACAACACTAATACTGTCAGCAACAATCAGGAGACAACACTAATACTGTCAGCAACACTCAGGAGACAACACTAATACTGCAGCAACACTCAGGACAACACTAATACTGTCAGCAACACTGAGGAGACAACACTAATACTGTCAGCAACACTCAGGAGACAACACTAATACTGTCAGCAACACTAGGAGACAACACTAATACTGTCAGCAACACTCAGGAGACAACACTAATACTGTCAGCAACACTCAGGAGACAACACTAATACCAAACACTAGAGACAACACAATTCACAACACTGGGACAAACTAATACGTACATCGAGACAACTAATCTACAACATAGAGACAAACTAATACTGTGCAACACTCAGGAACAACTAATCTCAGCAATCGAGACAACACTATGTAGCAACCGAGACAAACAATACCACAATAGGAGACAAACTAATACTGTCAGCAACTGAACAACACAATACTGTCAACAATCAGAACAACACTAATACGTCAGCAACATGACAACACTACGTCACAACACTGGCACCAATACTGTCAGCAAAATCAGGAGACAACACAATACTGCAGCAACATGAGACAACACTAATACTCGCCACTCAGACAATATACTCAGCAACCTCAGGGACACAAAACTGTCACAAACCAGACAAACTAATACTGTCAGCAACATCGAGACAACATAATACGCCAACACTAGGACAACACTAATACTGTGAACACAGAACAAACTAATACGTCACAACACTAGCAACAATATGTCAGCAACACTCAGAACACATAATCTGTCAGCAACAATGAGCCAATACTGTCAGCAACATCAGGAGACAACACTAATACTGTCAGCAACACTCAGGAGACAACACTAATACTGTCAGCAACACTCAGGAGACAACACTAATACTGTCAGCAACACTCAGGAACAACACTAATACTGTCAGCAACAATCAGGAGACAAACTAATACTGTCAGCAACACTAGGAGACAACACTAATACTGTCAGCAACAATCAGGAGACAACACTAATACTGTCAGCAACATCAGGAGACAACACTAATACTTCAGCAACACTCAGGAGACAACACTAATACTGTCAGCAACACTCAGGAGACAACACTAATACTGTCAGCAACATCAGGAGACAACACAATACTGTCAGCAACACTCAGGAGACAACACTAATACTGTCAGCAACACTCAGGAGACAACACTAATACCAGCAACACTCAGGGACAACACCTAATACTGTCAGCAACACTCAGGAAACAACACTAATACTGTCAGCAACACTGAGGAGACAACACTAATACTGTCAGCAACACTCAGGAGACAACACTAATACTGTCAGCAACATCAGGAGACAACACTAATACTGTCAGCAACACTCAGGAGAAAACAATACTGTCAGCAACACTCAGAGACAACACTAATACTGCCAGCAACACTGAGGAGACAACACTAATACTGTCACAACACTCAGGAGACAACACTAATACGTCAGCAACACTCAGGAGACAACACTAATACTGTCACCAACACTGAGGAGACAACACTAATACTGTCAGCAACACTCAGGAGACAACACTAATACTGTCAGCAACACTCAGGAGACAACACTAATACTGTCAGCAACACTCAGGAGACAACACTAATACTGTCAGCAACAATCAGGAGACAACACTAATACTGTCAGCAACAATCAGGAGACAACACTAATACTGTCAGCAACACTCAGGAGACAACACTAATACTGTCAGCAACACTCAGGAGACAACACTAATGCTGTCTGCAACACTCAGGAGACAACACAAATACTGTCAGCAACAATCAGGAGACAATACTAATACTGTCAGCAACACTAAGGAGACAACACTAATACTGTCAGCAACAATCAGGAGACAACACTAATACTGTCAGCAACACTCAGGAGGCAACACTAATACTGTCAGCAACACTCAGGAGACATCACTAATACTGTCAGCAACAATCAGGAGACAACACTAATACTGCCAGCAACACTCAGGAGACAACACTAATACTGTCAGCAACACTCAGGAAACAACGCTAATACTGCCAGCAACACTCAGGAGACAACACTAATACTGTCAGCAACACTCAGGAAACAACACTAATACTGTCAGCAACACTCAGGAGACAACACTAATACTGCCAGTAACACTCAGGTGACAAAACTAATACTGTCAGCAACACTCAGGAAGCAACACTAATACTGTCAGCAACAATCAGGAGACAACACTAATACTGTCAGCAACACTCAGGAGACAACACTAATATTGTCAGCAACACTCAGGAGACAACACTAATACTGTCAGCAACACTCAGGAGACAACACTAATATTGTCAGCAACACTCAGGAGACAACACTAATACTGTCAGCAACACTCAGGAGACAACACTAATATTGTCAGCAACACTCAGGAGACAACACTAATACTGTCAGCCAACTCCTATTAGACAAAATTCCTGAAGAACTACACCAACGTCTGGATGAGAGCGCAACACTTCCATCAGATTCCGCAAAACTTGTGTTTCTTCACATAGAAGAAACACACTCACATACTACGCCAGACCTGGAGAGGAAAACGAAAATAAAATACAAAAGTGAACTTTCATCACTAAAAAAAACAATTACGCTGTTGTTATGTTAAGTTATTTAACTTTAAATTACAGTGTGAATTTAGTGTGGGGAAATATGCTCACTCAGACACGACCCTCGTAATCCTTCCAGGTGGACTCAAACACGACCCTCGTAATCCTTCCAGGTGGACTCAAACACGACCCTCGTAATCCTTCCAGGTGGACTCAAACACGACCCTCGTAATCCTTCCAGGTGGACTCAAACACGACCCTCGTAATCCTTCCAGGTGGACTCAGACACGACCCTCGTAATCCTTCCAGGTGGACTCAAACACGACCCAAAATCATTCCAGGTGTACTCAAACACGACCCACAGTTCTTCCAGGTGTACTCAAACCCGACCAACAGTTCTTCCAGGTGTACTCAAACACGACCCACAATCCTTCCAGGTGTACTCAAACACGACCCACAGTTCTTCCAGGTGTACTCAAACACGACCCACAATCCTTCCAGGTGTACTCAAACACGACCCACAGTTCTTCCAGGTGTACTCAAACACGACCAACAGTTCTTCCAGGTGTACTCAAACACGACCCACAGTTCTTCCAGGTGGACTCAAACACGACCCTCGTAATCCTTCCAGGTGGACTCAAACACGACCCTCGTAATCCTTCCAGGTGGACTCAAACACGACCCTCGTAATCCTTCCAGGTGGACTCAGACACGACCCTCGTAATCCTTCCAGGTGGACTCAAACACGACCCAAAATCATTCCAGGTGTACTCAAACACGACCCACAGTTCTTCCAGGTGTACTCAAACACGACCAACAGTTCTTCCAGGTGTACTCAAACACGACCCAAAATCCTTCCAGGTGGACTCAAACACGACCCACAGTTCTTCCAGGTGTACTCAAACACGACCAACAGTTCTTCCAGGTGTACTCAAACACGACCCACAGTTCTTCCAGGTGCACTCAAACACGACCCACAGTTCTTCCAGGTGCACTCAAACACGACCCACAGTTCTTCCAGGTGTACTCAAACACGACCCACAGTTCTTCCAGGTGTACTCAAACACGACCCACAGTTCTTCCAGGTGTACTCAAACACGACCCACAGTTCTTCCAGGTGTACTCAAACACGACCCACAGTTCTTCCAGGTGTACTCAAACACGACCCACAATCCTTCCAGGTGTAATCAGACACGACCCACAATTCTTCCAGGTGTACTCAAACACGACCCACAGTTGTTCCAAGTGTCCTCAAACACGACCCATCTTTGCCAGCTGGCAAAGAGAATATCTTTGTAGATGGTCAAGCAAAGGAAGTGAGTTGCCAATCACAGATATAATTCTTTATAAAGTTTGTTACTAGCCAAGGAAAGTTTGCATGGGCAAACCAAGTTGATGTGAGTCTACATACAAGGTGTTGTCAGGGGTCTACATGATACCAACTACTATGACTGACGATGGTATTCACGGCTGCGACAACACACCAGACTGATAGATGTGACACTGAACATAACTATGATTCTGTATCATTTTTATTATCTTGTATGCGCCTGCAAGTGACGTACAAATTGTAGATATGCAACATCTGGGTATCTTTAATGTAGACGTTTCGCCCTCCAGTGGCTTTATCAATGCAAATTCTAGGACATAAAAGATGAAGTAATCAGTCCCTCAGTCTTGGCTGAGGGACTGATTACCTCATCTTTAAAATTATTAATTTTTACATTAACATAAATGAAAAAAAAATATATCTTTAAACGTATAAAAGAAATTTTTAGAAAGGACTTAATTTTAAATGAGTTATTGCTAATTCACCAGTTTTACCTATTCGGCACGACATATATATATATATATATGCAAAAAGATCACAGTAAACAGGTGATATCAAAATATGCAAAATAACCACTATGAAAAAATAGAAGAATTCCAAGCGCTTTCGTGACTACTCACATTATGTGAGTAGTCACGAAAGCGCTTGGAATTCTTCTATTTTTTCATAGTGGTTGTTTTGCATATATCCATATATATATATATGGATGTAGTGCGGATGATAAGAAAGAGATGATTGCCGATGTTATGAATGAAAAGAAGTTGGATGTCCTGGCCCTAAGCGAAACAAAGCTGAAGGGGGTAGGCGAGTTTCAGTGGGGAGAAATAAATGGGATTAAGTCAGGAGTATCTGAGAGAGTTAGAGCTAAGGAAGGGGTAGCAATAATGTTGAAGGATCAGTTATGGAAGGAAAAGAGGGAATATAAATGTGTAAATTCAAGGATTATGTGAATTAAAATAAGGGTCGGATGCGAAAAGTGGGTCATAATAAGCGTGTATGCACCTGGAGAAGAGAGGAGTGTAGAGGAGAGAGAGAGATTTTGGGAGATGTTAAGCGAATGTATAGGAACTTTTGAACCAAATGAGAGAGTAATTGTGGTAGGGACCTAAATGCTAAAGTGGGAGAAACATGTAGAGAGGGTGTAGTAGGTAAGTTTGGGGTGCCAGGTGTAAATGATAATGGGAGCCCTTTGATTGAACTTTGTATAGAAAGGGGTTTAGTTATAGGTAATACATATTTTAAGAAAAAGAGGATAAATAAGTATACAAGATATGATGTAGGGCGTAATGACAGTAGTTTGTTGGACTATGTATTGATAGATAAAAGACTGTTGAGTAGACTTCAGGATGTACATGTTTATAGAGGGGCTACAGATATATCAGATCACTTTTTAGTTATAGCTACAGTGGGAGTAAAAGGTAGATGGGATACAAGGAAAATAGAATCAGTAAGTAAAAGAGAGGTGAAGGTTTATAAACTAAAAGAGGAGGCAGTTAGGGTAAGATATAAACAACTATTGGAGGATAGATGGGCTAGTGAGAGTGTAGGCAATGGGGTCGAAAATGTATGGGGTAGATTTAAAAATGTAGTGTTAGAGTGTTCAGCAGAAGCTTGTGGTTACAGACGAGTGGGTGCGGGAGGGAAGAGGAGCGATTGGTGGAATGATGATGTAAAGAGAGTAGTAAGGGAGAAAAAGTTAGCATATGAGAGGTTTTTACAAAGTAGAAGTGATGCAAGGAGGGAAGAGTATATGGAGAGAAAAAGAGAGGTTAAAAGAGTGGTGAAGCAATGTAAAAAGAGAGCAGATGAGAGAGTGGGTGAGATGTTATCAGCAAATTTTGTTGAAAATAAGAAAAAGTTTTGGAATGAGATTAATAAGTTGAGGAAGCCTAGAGAACAAATGGATTTGACAGTTAAAAATAGGAGAGGAGAGTTATTAAATGGAGAGTTAGAGGTATCGGGAAGATGGAGAGAATATTTTGAGGATTTGTTAAATGTTGATGAAGACAGGGAAGCTGTGATTTCGTGTGTAGGGCAAGGAGGAATAACATCTTGTAGGAGTGTGGAAGAGCCAGTTGTGGGTGTAGGGGAAGTTCGTGAGGCAGTGGGTAGAATGAAAGGGGTAAGGCAGCTGGGATTGATGGGATAAAGATAGAAATGTTAAAAGCAGGTGGGGATATAATTTTGGAGTGGTTGGTGCTATTATTTAATAAATGTATGGAAGAGGGTAAGGTACCTAGGGATTGGCAGAGAGCGTGTATTGTTCCTTTGTATAAAGGCAAAGGGGACAAAAGAGAGTGCAAAAATTATAGGGGAATAAGTCTGTTGAGTGTACCTGGTAAAGTGTATGGTAGAGTTATTATTGAAAGAATTAAGAGTAAAACAGAAAGCAGGATAGCAGATGAACAAGGGGGCTTTAGGAAAGGTAGGGGTGTGTAGACCAAGTGTTTACAGTGAAACATATAGGTGAACAGTATTTGGATAAGGGAAAAGATGTTTTTGTGGCATTTATGGATTTGGAAAAGGCGTATGATAGGGTAGATAGGGGGCAATGTGGCAGATGTTGCAGGTGTATGGAATAGGAGGAAGGTTACTGAAAGCAGTGAAGAGTTTTTATGAGGATAGTGAGGCTCAGGTTAGAGTGTGTAGGAGGGAAGGGACTATTTCCCAGTAAAAGTGGGCCTTAGGCAAGGATGTGTGATGTCACCGTGGTTGTTCAATATATTTATAGATGGGGTTGTAAGAGAAGTGAATGCGAGGGTCTTGGCAAGAGGTGTTGGGCTAAAAGATAAAGAAGCAAATACAAAGTGGGAGTTGTCACAGTTGCTTTTTGCTGATGACACTGTGCTTTTGGGAGATTCTGAAGAGAAGCTGCAGAGGTTGGTGGATGAATTTGGTAGGGTGTGTAAAAGAAGAAAATTGAAAGTGAATATAGGAAAGAGTAAGGTGATGAGGATAACAAAAAGAATAGGTGACGAAAGATTGGATATCAGATTGGAGGGAGAGAGTATGGAGGAGGTGAATGTATTCAGATATTTGGGAGTGGACATGTCGGCGGATGGGTCTATGAAGGATGAGGTGAATCATAGAATTGATGAGGGGAAAAGGGTGAGTGGAGCACTTCGGAGTCTGTGGAGACAAAGAACCTTGTCCATGGAAGTAAAGAGGGGAATGTATGAGAGTATAGTTATACCAACGCTCTTATATGGGTGTGAAGCATAGGTGATGAATGTTGCAACGAGGAGAAGGCTGGAGGCAGTGGAGATGTCATGTCTGAGGTCAATGTGTGGTGTGAATATAATGCAGAGAATTCGGAGTTTGGAAATTAGGAGGAGGTGCGGGATTACCAAAACGATTGTCCAGAGAGCTGAGGAGGGTTGTTGAGGTGGTTTGGACATGTAGAGAGAATGGAACGAGACAGAGTGACTTCGAGAGTGTATAAATCTGTAGTGGAGGGAAGGCGGGGTAGGGGTCGGCCTAGGAAAGGTTGGAGGAGGGGTAAAGGAAGTTTTGTGTGCGAGGGCTTGGATTTCCAGCAAGCATGTGTGAGCGTATTTGATAGGAGTGAATGGAGGCATATGGTTTTAATACTTGACGTGCTGTTGGAGTGTGAGCAAAGTAACATTTATGAAGGGATTCAGGGAAACCGGCAGGCCGGACTTGAGTTCTGGAGATGGGAAGTACAGTGCCGGCACTCTGAAGGAGGGGTGTAAATGTTGCAGTTTTATAACTGTAGTGTAAAGCACCCTTCTGGCAAGACAGTGATGGAGTGAATGATGATGAAAGTTTTTCTTTTCGGGCCACCCTGCCTTGGTGGGAATCGGCCGATGTGTTAATAAAAAAAAAAAAAAAAAAATATATATATATATATATATATATATATATATATATATATATATATATATATATATATATATATATATATATATATATAGTATATATTTATATACTATATATATACCCACATCGCCCGTTTCCACTAAGCCCGGTCTAGCTAGTAAATAATAGTCAAAGAAAATGCAATCAATGAGGACTTACCCGAAAATCACTGTATTAAGATTAAATTTAAAACGGAGGTCTTGACAATTCGTTCAGTAAAGATTACTGCATCTGACAGTGTAGGTGGACAGCAGCTCCTGACACACACATGGCACACATGGCACTACATCCTCAACTCCTGCAAGCACACGAGTCAATGCGGCTCCATGTCACCTGTTCACCACCAGTCGAGGATGCTTCGTATCCATGGGATAGGGAGTCAAGGGAACTCTCGGCGAATATAAACTAAGGAGATATACACCAGCGATGTATGTATATACACCCTCGCGTTTGTGTGGTGTAATACAACAAATCGTGTAGGGGCGCGGCAGCAAGCATATATGTGTGACTAGTGTGTTCTTGCGGTGCTATGTGAAGCTCTCCACCTCCAAGGTTACTGAACTGATGCACCCACTTGCTCAATCATTTCTCAAACCTATATGGTTTTTTTCTTATCTTTCGATTAAAAGGAGCATCGTGTCAGGCAGTGCTTTTGAGGTTTGTACACCAACTGGGTTGTTGGTGCACTTCGATCCACCCTGAAGTTACTATGAGGGAGGTGGAGTATTCAGAGCGAGGGAAAGCGCTAGTCGGCAACTCTCTCAAAGGTATTCCAAGCACTCCATTAAAAATGAACTTTTGCTTTTCTGGGCTGGGTTAAGAGGCACCTAAGTTCCCCCGTCGTCTAATAACATGATTATTTTTCCACTATAATCTACCTTGTCCATAATTACTATCACATTTGCTTTGTCTGTTTCTTAAGGTGAAGTCCAGGATCTTTCCTTAATTCATGGTATAACTTAAATCTTTGATGACAATTGTGTTGTAGAGGTGTGAGCAAAGCTCACAATTGTGTTGTAGAGGTGTGAGCAAAGCTCACACCTCTACAACACAATTGTCATCAAAGATTTGTTAAGTTATACCATGAATTAAGGAAAGATCCTGGACTTCACCTTACGAAACAGACACAGCAAATGCGATAGTAATTATGGACAAGGTAGATTATAGTGGAAAAACAAACATGTTATTAGAAGACGGAGGAACTTAGGTGTCCCTTAAGAGTGTGGATGTGAGGAAGAGGAAGAGAAGAAGAGTTCCTGCATTCCTTATAATCTACTCATATTTCCGTAGTCGAGAATAGTGGCAGCCCAAATAACAGTTAGCATCAGACAGTAGTTACCGAGTGAACCTCGGCTGTAGTTACCGAGTGAACCTCGGCTGTAGTTACCGAGTGAACCTCGGCTGTAGTTACCGAGTGAACCTCGCTGTAGTTACCGAGTGAACCTCGGCTGTAGTTACCGAGTGAACCTCGGCTGTAGTTACCGAGTGAACCTCGGCTGTAGTTACCGAGTGAACCTCGGCTGTAGTTACCGAGTGAACCTCGGCTGTAGTTACCGAGTGAACCTCGGCTGTAGTTACCGAGTGAACCTCGGCTGTAGTTACCGAGTGAACCTCGGCTGTAGTTCCAGGAACTGGCTGTATTCGAGTGAACCTCGGCTGTAGTTACCGAGTGAACCTCGGCTGTAGTTACCGAGTGAACCTCGGCTGTGTTACCGAACACTGTTCAAAGTACTCACGCTTAACATCTGTTCAACACTGCAATGTAACACTGCTATCAGTGGCTATGTGATATGCTTATTTCAGTGTCGACTCTTTCTATAATTCTAGTTTTGAGACCAAACTGGGCGCACAAGCCCTGTGTTCCTACCATATTGTATGTATTCACCTATATGTGGTTGCAGAGGTCGAGTCACAGCTCCTGGCCCCCCGCCTCTTCCCTGGTTAGAACGCCAGCAGTGTACTATTACTCTAATCTGTATGATCCAGTTTTATAGTGGAAACAAAATTGTAGCTATGTGACCCTGTAATGTACCCGTGATGTGCCACTGACCTGTTTCCTGAGTTTTCCTACTCATCCAGCCTCAGGCTGTCCATCCCTCTTGTTTTTCTTCTCGTACTCCTTCACATAGGCTGGGTTCCCTCTCACACTCCTTCACATAGGCTGGGTTCCCTCTCACACTCCTTCACATAGGCTGGGTTCCCTCTCACACTCCTTCACATAGGCTGGGTTCCCTCTCACACTCCTTCACATAGGCTGGGTTCCCTCTCACACTCCTTCACACAGGCTGGGTTCCTCTCACACTCCTTCACACAGGCTGGGTTCCTCTCACACTCCTTCACAGGCTGGTTCCCTCTCACACTCCTTCACACAGGCTGGGTTCCCTCTCACTCTCCTTCACACAGGCTGGGTTCCCTCTCACACTCCTTCACATAGGCTGGGTTCCCTCTCACACTCCTTCACATAGGCTGGGTTCCCTCTCACACTCCTTCACATAGGCTGGGTTCCCTCTCACACTCCTTCACATAGGCTGGGTTCCCTCTCACACTCCTTCACACAGGCTGGGTTCCCTCTCACACTCCTTCACACAGGCTGGGTTCCCTCTCACACTCCTTCACACAGGCTGGGTTCCCTCTCACACTCCTTCACACAGGCTGGGTTCCCTCTCACACTCCTTCACATAGGCTGGGTTCCCTCTCACACTCCTTCACACAGGCTGGGTTCCCTCTCACACTCCTTCACATAGGCTGGGTTCCCTCTCACACTCCTTCACATAGGCTGGGTTCCCTCTCACCTCTTCACACAGGCTGGGTTCCCTCTCACACTCCTTCACATAGGCTGGGTTCCTCTCACACTCCTTCACACAGGTGGGTTCCTCTCACACTCCTTCACTAGGCGGGGTTTCCCTTTCACACTCCTTCACAGGCTGGGTTCCTTCACACTCCTCATAGGCTGGGTTCCCTCCCCACCAGGCTGGGTTCCCTCTCACACTCCTTCACACAGGCTGGGTTCCCTCTCACACTCCTTAACACAGGCTGGGTTCCCTCTCACACTCCTTCACACAGGCTGGGTTCCCTCTCACACTCCTTAACACAGGCTGGGTTCCTCTCACACTCCTTCACACAGGCTGGGTTCCCTCTCACACTCCTTCACACAGGCTGGGTTCCCTCTCACACTCCTTCACACAGGCTGGGTTCCCTCTCACACTCCTTCACACAGGCTGGGTTCCTCTCACACTCCTTCACATAGGCTGGGTTCCCTCACACTCCTTCACACAGGCTGGGTTCCTCTCACACTCCTTCACACAGGCTGGATTCCCTCTCACACTCCTTCACACAGGCTGGGTTCCCTCTCACACTCCTTCACATAGGCTGGGTTCCCTCTCACACTCCTTCACACAGGTTGGGTTCCTCTCACACTCCTTCACATAGGCTGGGTTCCTCTCACACTCCTTCACAAGGCTGGGTTCCCTCTCACACTCCTTCACATAGGCTGGGTTCCCTCTCACACTCCTTCACACAGGATGGGTTCCCTCTCACACTCCTTCACATAGGCTGGGTTCCCTCTCACACTCCTTCACACAGGCTGGGTTCCTCTCACACTCCTTCACATAGGCTGGGTTCCCTCTCACACTCCTTCACACAGGTTGGGTTCCCTCTCACACTCCTTCACATAGGCTGGGTTCCCTCTCACACTCCTTCACACAGGTTGGGTTCCCTCTCACACTCCTTCACATAGGCTGGGTTCCCTCTCACACTCCTTCACACAGGCTGGGTTCCCTCTCACACTCCTTCACACAGGCTGGGTTCCCTCTCACACTCCTTTCACACAGGCTGGGTTCCCTCTCACACTCCTTCACACAGGCTGGGTTCCCTCTCACACTCCTTCACATAGGCTGGGTTCCCTCACACTCCTTCACACAGGCTGGGTTCCTCTCACACTCCTTCACATAGGCTGGGTTCCCTTCACACTCCTTCACACAGGCTGGGTTCCCTCTCACACTCCTTCACACAGGCTGGGTTCCTTCTCACACTCCTTCACACAGGCTGGGTTCCCTCTCACACTCCTTCACACAGGCTGGGTTCCCTCTCACACTCCTTCACATAGGCTGGGTTCCCTCTCACACTCCTTCACACAGGTTGGGTTTCTCTCACACTCCTTCACATAGGTTGGTTCCCTCTCACACTCCTTCACATAGGCTGGGTTCCCTCACACTCCTTCACATAGGCTGAAGGTTCCCTCTCACACTCCTTCACACAGATTGGGTTCCCTCTCACACTCCTTCACATAGGCTGGGTTCCCTCTCACACCCCTTCACACAGGCTGGGTTCCTCTCACACTCCTTCACATAGGCTGGGTTCCCTCTCACACTCCTTCACACAGGTTGGGTTCCCTCTCACACTCCTTCACATAGGCTGGGTTCCCTCTCACACTCCTTCACACAGGTTGGGTTCCCTCTCACACTCCTTCACATAGGCTGGGTTCCATCTCACACTCCTTCACACAGGCTGGCTTCCCTCTCACACTCCTTCATACAGGCTGGGTTCCCTCTCACACTCCTTCACACAGGCTGGGTTCCCTCTCACACTCCTTCACACAGGCTGGGTTCCCTCTCACACTCCTTCACATAGGCTGGGTTCCCTCTCACACTCCTTCACAAGGCTGGGTTCCTCTCACACTCCTTCACATAGGTGGGTTCCCTCTCACACTCCTTCACATAGGCTGGGTTCCCTCTCACACTCCTCTTCACACAGGCTGGGTTTCCTCTCACACTCCTTCACATAGGCTGGGTTCCCTCTCACACAGGCTGGGTTCCCTCTCACACTCCTTCACACAGGCTGGGTTCCCTCTCACACTCCTTAACACAGGCTGGGTTCCCTCTCACACTCCTTCACACAGGCTGGGTTCCCTCTCACACTCCTTAACACAGGCTGGGTTCCCTCTCACACTCCTTCACACAGGCTGGGTTCCCTCTCACACTCCTTCACACAGGCTGGGTTCCCTCTCACACTCCTTCACACAGGCTGGGTTCCCTCTCACACTCCTTCACACAGGCTGGGTTCCCTCTCACACTCCTTCACATAGGCTGGGTTCCCTTTCACACTCCTTTACACAGGCTGGGTTCCCTCTCACACTCCTTCACACAGGCTGGGTTCCCTCTCACACTCCTTCACACAGGCTGGGTTCCCTCTCACACTAGTTCACACAGGCTGGGTTCCCTCTCACACTCCTTCACACAGGCTGGGTTTCCGTTCACACTCTTTCACACTGGATAATTTTTCCCCAAAAAAACTTCACACAGGATGATTTTTTTTCTCTCCAAATCCCCTGACACAGGACAGGTTTTGTAAGCAGTGTTGAAGGCCAGGCCTACCCGTGTTGAGGAAGGCCAGGCCTACCAGTGTTGAGGAAGACCAGGCCTACAAGTGTTGAAGACAGCCAGGCCTACCAGTGTTGACGAGGGCCAAGACTATCAGTGCTGACGAAGGGCCAGGACTATCAGTGCTGACGAAGGGCCAGGACTATCAGTGCTGCCCTGAACCGGATATGTGCTGCGCCAGGACTATCAGTGCTGACGAAGGGCCAGGACTATCGGGTGCCTGACGAAGGCCAGACTTCACACAGGGCTGGACTATCAGTGCTGCAAGGGCCAGGACTATCAGTGCTGACGAAGGCCAGGACTATCAGTGCTGACGAAGGGCCAGACTATCAGTGCTGACGAAGGGCCAGGACTATCAGTGCTGACGAAGGGCCAGGACTATCAGTGCTGACGAAGGCCAGGACTATCAGTGCTGACGAAGGGCCAGGACTATCAGTGCTGACGAAGGGCCAGGACTATCAGTGTGGACAGCCAAGAGGGCCAGGACTATCAGTGCTGACGAAGGGCCAGGACTATCAGTGCTGACGAAGGGCCAGGACTATCAGTGCTGACGAAGGGCCAGGACTATCAGTGCTGACGAAGGGCCAGGACTATCAGTGCTGACGAAGGGCCAGGACTATCAGTGCTGACGAAGGGCCAGGACTATCAGTGCTGACGAAGGGCCAGGACTATCAGTGCTGACGAAGGGCCAGGACTATCAGTGCTGACGAAGGGCCAGGACTATCAGTGCTGACGAAGGGCCAGGACTATCAGTGCTGACGAAGGGCCAGGACTATCAGTGCTGACGAAGGGCCAGGACTATCAGTGCTGACGAAGGGCCAGGACTATCAGTGCTGACGAAGGGCCAGGACTATCAGTGCTGACGAAGGGCCAGGACTATCAGTGCTGACGAAGGGCCAGGACTATCAGTGCTGACGAAGGGCCAGGACTATCAGTGCTGACGAAGGGCCAGGACTATCAGTGCTGACGAAGGGCCAGGACTATCAGTGCTGACGAAGGGCCAGGACTATCAGTGCTGACGAAGGGCCAGGCCTACCAGTGTTGAGGAAGACCAGGCCTACCAGTGTTGAAGACAGCCAGGCCTACCAGTGTTGACGAGGGCCAGGACTATCAGTGCTGACGAAGGGCCAGGACTATCAGTGCTGACGAAGGGCCAGGACTATCAGTGCTGACGAAGGGCCAGGACTATCAGTGCTGACGAAGGGCCAGGACTATCAGTGCTGACGAAGGGCCAGGACTATCAGTGCTGACGAAGGGCCAGGACTATCAGTGCTGACGAAGGGCCAGGACTATCAGTGCTGACGAAGGGCCAGGACTATCAGTGCTGACGAAGGGCCAGGACTATCAGTGCTGACGAAGGGCCAGGACTATCAGTGCTGACGAAGGGCCAGGACTATCAGTGCTGACGAAGGGCCAGGACTATCAGTGCTGACGAAGGGCCAGGACTATCAGTGCTGACGAAGGCCAGGACTATCAGTGCTGACGAAGGGCCAGGACTATCAGTGCTGACGAAGGGCCAGGACTATCAGTGCTGACGAAGGGCCAGGACTATCAGTGCTGACGAAGGGCCAGGACTATCAGTGCTGACGAAGGGCCAGGACTATCAGTGCTGACGAAGGGCCAGGACTATCAGTGCTGACGAAGGGCCAGGACTATCAGTGCTGACGAAGGGCCAGGACTATCAGTGCTGACGAAGGGCCAGGACTATCAGTGCTGACGAAGGGCCAGGACTATCAGTGCTGACGAAGGGCCAGGACTATCAGTGCTGACGAAGGGCCAGGACTATCAGTGCTGACGAAGGGCCAGGACTATCAGTGCTGACGAAGGGCCAGGACTATCAGTGCTGACGAAGGGCCAGGACTATCAGTGCTGACGAAGGGCCAGGACTATCAGTGCTGACGAAGGGCCAGGACTATCAGTGCTGACGAAGGGCCAGGACTATCAGTCCAGTAACTCAATAATAACTTAATTATCTTCTATATAAACGCATTATTACCTTCTTCGGGAAATGGAAAAAAGCGCTAAATCCGTCGGGATATATACGCTCCCTGGTAACGAGAGACAGATTCGATCCAGGGAAATGAAGGGTAGCTCCAGTTCCTAGGATGACGAGCCCTTCAGCGCGATAAATGACTCAACATACATCTATGACTATAAACACTAGACTATATAACCTATCGTCTCAACCTTTGCTAAGCTAACCACAAAATATCGCCCGGGGAGGATCGTACAGGTTTAAATTCTAGATATCGGCGAGATTATTTAAGAAAAAAACTTGTAAATTATTACCAGATGTAAAAAGGGTGATGTGTGTAGCAGCAGCTGGCCAGTCTTTGTTTATTCTTTGCTGTCAACCTTCGAAAGGAATGAAAACGCATTGAAGGAAGTATTTTGAGAAGTTGTTAACGATATTTTTCCCCTTATTTTAAAGAAATTAATATCTTGAGAGATATTATATTAAAAACTGTTTGCTTGATGCTACTCGCAGAGAAATATTTCAGATGTTTTTGTTTGGTGTTTCAAGAAGAGTTCATGAATGTCTCTTTGAGAGTGCATGAACCTTTGATCTTCTGAACACGCATTTGCAAACAGAGGTGCGCCTCTAGCGACATACTTGGTGATATGCTCACCCACCAGTCCCTTCATCTTCATTTCCTCCCGAGAATGTACTCAGTTTCTGACCTTGTTTTCCCTTTACCCAAATTTTCGCAACCTTGCATTTGTTGTGGCTTAATTCTGGCATTTACTTATCTGGGCAAGTTTGTAGCGTGTCCTAGCTTGTTATTTTCAGTAATTTCACATAATATGTGAAAAAGAACAGTACCGATCCCATTACTAATCCTTGTGGTACCCAACTCCTTAAGCTTGCCCATCATAATACCTCTTCTCGGATAATCAATCTGTTTTTGGCGCATTAAGTTTGTGTTCCATTATACACTGTAGTGCCTTCCCTGTTATACCTGTCTGCTCCTCTAGTTCTCAAGTCTATTGTGTGTTATAGTGTTGAATACCTTCTTGCAGACAGAGAGACAGAGAATATGCAGTACACCCGTTCCTTCTCTCTCTCTCTCTCTCTCTCTCTCTCTCTCCTCTCTCTGTCTCTCTCTCTCTCTCTCTCTCTCTCTCTCTCTCTTTCACTTCAGTAACTGTGTTATAAAGCTCCATTGGTAAACCTGGGCTTCTTGTTGTTTGTAAGTCCTCTTCTCTCCAGGTGCTCCACCACTTATTATCTTCTCCTTTACCTTACACAGTAAGCAAGTTAACCATACTGACCTATATGTTAACGCTACCTGCCTCACCCTATTCTTAAATAATGAGACCCAGTTGGCTCTCTTCCACACCTCTCACTTTTGCCCCATATGGTCGTGGATTTTAGCAAGCGGTTCACAGTGCCTCTGCTCCTTCTCTCACAACCCTTGTTGACACGCTTGCCGCGTACCATTTCCTTCCATATATTCAATTAACTCATTACAGTGGTTGATTACCCATTTTCCTTGGTGTGTGTGTGTGTGTGTGTGTGTGTGTGTTTGTGTGTGTGTGTGTGTGTGTGTGTGTGTGTGTGTGTGTGTGTGTGTGCTTGTGTGTGTGTTCTATTATATTCTATTTTTGTTGTGGATTTTCGTTCCATTCTAAATATCTTCAATGTTTCAGTTTATGGAATCCGAACGAAAACTAGAAAGAAGAGATAGACTAACCTAGAATATCTTCAAAGACGTATTCTTATTTCAGTTTGATCATTTTATTACGCACCCCCTTACGCATTACCCATCCTGTGAGGTATAGTAACCCCATACCTATCCTGTGAGGTATTCTAACCCCATACCCATCCTGTGAGGTATTGTAACCCCATACCCATCCTGTGTGGTATAGAGTGACCCCATACCCATCCTGTGAGTAGTAGTTACAGCATTACAGAGGCACGTAACAGGTCTATAAACTGAGTCGCAACCTTTGTGTTTGCTAAGCAAGTTACAGTTGTAATGAACTATTTACAAATTTATTGACTTCAGGACAATACTAATGAGTTTACACTCATGAATTCAGTTACTTGACAATATATATTTGTATGCGGTTAGAGGTATTTACAATTGACTAAACTCAGGGCATTTTTCGAGGCTGGCTGGGAAATTTGCCCACTGTCGGTACAATACTAAGACATTCTTGACCACTTGTGAGTTGTCTCTGAATTCATGAATTTTGTTTCATTTCAGAACACAGTGATGTAGGACGCGTCAATAGTTCCTCTTATAATGTTTACATTTCGTTATTTCTGCATCACTTGGTAGTGCGAACTCGTAGAGACACTTGCAGCCCAGCCAGTGCCTGGCAGTAATGGCACCCATGAGTCTGCTGGTTTTGTCTGCTGCACCATAGACATGTGGCTCCTCCTGCATGATAGTCATGACAGGTGGACTGACTGGTGTCGCTCTCCCTCGGTTCTCACATTAATGAAGTTCACTTGAAAGTGTTTTTCGCGTTATTCTCCTCAAACTACTAGTTGACAGCTCAAAGTTGCAACTCCCGTCTTGAAGACATGCAACAGTGCACTCTAGCTAGTTTAGCAGTTCCCTCATGCATTTGCAAGTCAATATGCGAGGAAATAATGTATACTCCAATTCCACTGTTCACAATTCTACCGACTTTACTGTCTACAATTCTTCTATGCTTATCTATGATCGGCAGCTTCAGGTTCACCTTTTCACTACTTAAATTCAAACAAAAATCAAGCAGAGGAAACGAACTTACAAAAAACATCTTCAAATCGTATAATGTATTATCATTATTATTTTTTGCATTCATGGAATCCTAATAAAAAAGGGGAAGTAGACAAGGGGGTACTTACCTAGAACATCTTCAAAGTCATATTCCTCAGGGTCACATCTTTCCTGCGGAGGAAGTTAAAAAAAAGTAATTAGTATCGTTCCGTAAGCTTTTAGTTGTGTTTTCCAGGTGTCGAGCCATAGCTCCTGTCCCGCCTCTCTACTCCTCTTGACCAACTAATTGCAGGACTCAAGTATCTGACCATACCTGTTTTTGAAGGTGAGTATGGAAGGTGTAGTGGGCCTATAACTGAGAGCAGGTGTGGGTCCACACCTGAGGGCAGGTGTGCGTCCACACCTGAGGAGAAATGAATGACCCAAACTCGGGTGTAAAAAAAATCACTAAAACCGTTCTCGCGCGTGAGATAGGAGGGAGCCTGGGGCAGTAGCCAGGGAGGGAGGGAGGGAAGTAGCCAGGGAGGGAAGGAAGAGGCAAGGAAGGGAGGGGGTGGGGAAGAGGAACATGAGGGAGGGTAGAAGGGAGGGACTCGACTCACGTTCTTGTGAGTTCAATGATCTTAAAGTTCTTGTGAGTTAAGGGAAGATTTTACACGCTTCTTGACCTTCAGAACGTTGTGACAGCAAGTTCCTCCATACTTCTTAAAGTTAACAACTTTCTAACATCAACCATCCATCACATACAGAAAACTCAAGACAATGGACGCACCTTAAACTTCCCCCAAAACAACTTTTTTATCCACACATCTCACCAAAATTCTCCATCAATTCAACAGTCGCTTCAACAGTGTGTAATGTGACGTTCTAATTACCAGTAATTAACCGGCGCTGGGGGTTTATCCTCACGACCTGCCCAGAGTCTATAAACCTCCCGGTTTTATCGGCGTATTCCTCCCGGAGTGTGAGGGGGCAGGAGAGGAAGGAGAGTGAGTGCCTCGTGTCCAGGTAGCAGGAGAGTGAGTGCCTCGTCTCCAGGTAGCAGGAGAGTGAGTGCCTCGTCTCCAGGTAGCAGGAGAGTGAGTGCCTCGTCTCCAGGCAGCAGGAGATGAGGCCCGTCTCCAGGCAGCAGAGAGTGAGTGCCTCGTCTCCAGGTAGCAGGAGAGTGAGTGCCTCGTCTCCAGGCAGCAGGAGAGTGAGTGCCCCGTCTCCAGGCAGCAGGAGAGTGAGTGCCTCGTCTCCAGGCAGCAGGAGAGTGAGTGCCCGTCTCCAGGCAGCAGGAGTGAGTGCCGTCTCGCCAGGGTTCTCCGTCTCAGGCAGCAGGAGAGTGAGTGCCCGTCTCCAGGCAGCAGGAGAGTGAGTGCCCGTCTCAGGCAGCAGGAGAGTGAGTGCCCCGTCTCAGGCAGCAGGAGAGTGAGTCCCCGTCTCAGGCAGCAGGAGAGTGAGCCCCGTCTCCAGGCAGCAGGAGAGTGAGTGCCCCGTCTCCAGGCAGCAGGAGAGTGAGTGCCTCGTCCCAGGCAGCAGGAGAGTGAGTGCCCCGTCTCCAGGCAGCAGGAGAGTGAGCACCCCGTCTCTAGGCAGCAGGAGAGTGAGCACCCCGTCTCTAGGCAGCAGGAGAGTGAGCACCTCGTCTCCAGGCAGCAGGAGAGTGAGCACCCCGTCTCCAGGCAGCAGGAGAGTGAGCACCCCGTCTCTAGGCAGCAGGAGAGTGAGCACCCCGTCTCTAGGCAGCAGGAGATGAGCCCCGTCTCAGGCAGCAGGAGAGTGAGGCCCGTCTCAGGTAGCAGGAGAGTGAGGCCTTCCAGCAGCAGAGGTGAGGCCCGTCTCCAGACAGCAGGAGAGTGAGCACCCCGTCTCTAGGCAGCAGGAGAGTGAGCACCCCGTCTCTAGGCAGCAGGAGAGTGAGTGCCCCGTCTCCAGGCAGCATTAGAGTGAGTGCCCCGTCTCCAGGCAGCAGGAGAGTGAGTGCCCCGTCTCTAGGCAGCAGAGAGTGAGGCCCCGTCTCCAGGCAGCAGGAGAGTGAGCCCTCGTCTCCAGGCAGCAGGAGAGTGAGGCCCTGTCTCCAGGCAGCAGGAGAGTGAGCCCGTCTCTAGGCAGCAGGAGAGTGAGCCCCGTCTCCAGGCAGCAGGAGATGAGCCCCGTCTCAGGCAGCAGGAGAGTGAGCACCCGTCTCTAGGCAGCAGGAGAGTGAGTGCCCGTCTCCAGGCAGCAGGAGAGTGAGTGCCCGTCTCAGGCAGCAGGAGAGTGAGTGCCCGTCTCAGGCAGCAGGAGAGTGAGTGCCCCGTCTCCAGGCAGCAGGAGAGTGAGTGCCCTGTCTCTAGGCAGCAGGAGAGTGAGTGCCCGTCTCCAGGCAGCAGGAGATGAGTGCCCTGTCTCAGGCAGCAGGAGAGTGAGTGCCCGTCTCCAGGCAGCAGGAGAGTGAGTGCCCGTCTCCAGGCAGCAGTTAGGAAGAGTGAGTGCCCTGTCTCCAGGCAGCAGGAGAGTGAGTGCCTGTCTCTAGGCAGCAGGAGAGTGAGTGCCCCTGTCTCCAGGCAGCAGGAGAGTGAGTGCCCTGTCTCCAGGCAGCAGGAGAGTGAGTGCCCCGTCTCCAGGCAGCAGGAGAGTGAGTGCCCCGTCTCCAGGCAGCAGGAGAGTGAGTGCCCGTCTCTAGGCAGCAGGAGAGTGAGTGCCCCGTCTCCAGGCAGCAGGAGAGTGAGTGCCCCGTCTCCAGGCAGCAGGAGAGTGAGTGCCCCGTCTCTAGGCAGCAGGAGAGTGAGTGCCCCGTCTCCAGGCAGCAGGAGAGTGAGTGCCCCGTCTCCAGGCAGCAGGAGAGTGAGTGCCCCGTCTCCAGGCAGCAGGAGAGTGATTGCCCCGTCTCCAGGGTTCAACACTCACCGTCTCCAGGCAGGAGGAGAGTGAGTGCCCCGTCTCCAGGCAGCAGGAGAGTGAGTGCCCCGTCTCCAGGGTTCAACACTCACCGTCTCCACGCAGCAGGAGAGTGAGTGCCCCGTCTCCAGGCAGCAGGAGAGTGAGTGCCCCGTCTCCAGGCAGCAGGAGAGTGAGTGCCCCGTCTCCAGGCAGCAGGAGAGTGAGTGCCTCGTCTCTAGGCAGCAGGAGAGTGAGTGCCCCGTCTCCAGGCAGCAGGAGAGTGAGTGCCCCGTCTCCAGGCAGCAGGAGAGTGAGTGCCCCGTCTCCAGGGTTCAACACTCACCGTCTCCAGGAATTTCAAGAGCGTGATTTCTCTCTTCACTTTTTTTTAATCGTAAATGTAATTTTTTTTTTTCCAGATGAAATATAAGATGGGGATGTTGTTGTTTGAAATTTAGGTGAGTATATTTTATGTTGTGTCCATGGTAATAATAATAATAATAATAATAATAATAATAATAATAATAATAATAATAATAATAATAATAATTATTATTATTATTATTATTATTATTATTATTATTATTATTATTGTTATTATTATTATTATTACTATTATTATTATCGTTATTATTATTATTATTGTTATTGTCAGAGAAGCACAAAGCAAGTGGTGAGGGGAGTGGTGGTTGTGGTGGTTGTGGTGGTAGTGGTGGTTGTGGTGGTAGTGGTGGTTGTGGTGGTAGTGGTGGTTGTGATGGTAGTGGTGGTAGTGGTGGTAGTGGTGGTTGTGGTTGTAGTGGTGGTAGTGGTGGTAATGGTGGTTGTGGTGGTAGTGGTGGTTGTGGTGGTAGTGGTGGTTGTGGTGGTGGTAGTGGTGGTAGGGGTGGTAGTGGTGGTAATGGTGGTAATGGTAGTGGTGTTAGTGGTAGTAATGATGGTAGTGGTGGTAGTGGTGGTAATGGTGGTTGTGGTGGTAGTGGTGGTTGTTGTGGTAGTGGTGGTTGTGGTGGTAGTGGTGGTTGTGGTGGTGGTAGTTGTGGCTGGGTTGGTTGTAGTAATAATGATAATTATGGTTTAGGGGGAATGAAGGGGAATGGAGGGGAAGGGGAGGGAAGGAGTGGGGAGGGGAGGGTGTGGGTCTTAGACAAAAAGTCAAAGTAATCAGAGAAAGTAACGTCACGAGGCAAGGAAGTGACGTCACAACCAAGGCAAGGAAGTGACGTCACAACCAAGGCAATTAAGTGACATCCCAAGCAAGGCAAGGAAGTGACGTCACAAGCAAGGCAAGGAAGTGACGTCACAACCAAGGCAAGGAAGTGACGTCACAACCAAGGTAAGGAAGTGACGTCACAACCAAGGTAAGGAAGTGACGTCACAACCAAGGTAAGGAAGTGACGTCACAACCAAGGCAAAGAAGTTACGTCACAAATTTAGTGAGGGAGGGGGAGAAGGGGTTAATATCATACTAGATTCTTCATGAAGGTTTTTAAGAATATTTCTTCAGGTTAGCAAGAGTTTGCACATGTCACCGAAATTACACTGTTGACATGTACGTCTGGTGACATGCTTGTTGTGATGCTGACCCCCAGATCCCATCTTTCTCATTAACTTCACATCATCCTCACTTATACCTAGAATTTAATTACCCACACACACACACACTCACACATAACGCCAAGCACGTCTCCGGAAACACACATCAACCAGATAACCGCGGCAGCATATGGGCGACTGTCAAACCTAAGATTAGCGTTCCGTTACCTTAACAAGGAATCGTTCAAGACACTGTACACCGTGTACGTCAGGCCCATACTAGAATATGCAGTACCAGTCTGGAACCCACACCTGGTCAAGCACGTCAAGAAATTAGAGAAAGTGCAAAGGTTTGCGACAAGGCTAGTTCCACAGCTTAGGGGAATGCCATATGAAGAAAGATTGAGGGAAATAGGACTAACAACACTGGAGGACAGAAGGGTTAGAGGACACATGGTAACGACATACAAAATACTGCAGGGAATCGACAAGGTAGATAGTGACAGGATGTTCCAGAGAGGGAATACAGAAACAAGGGGACACAACTGGAAGCTGAAGACTCAGATGAGTCAAAGGGATGTTAGGAAGCACTTCTTCAGCCATAGAGTAGTTAGGAAGTGGAATAGTCTAGCGAACGATATAGTGGAGGCGGGAACCATACATAGTTTTAAGACAAGGTATGATAAAGCTCATGGAGCAGGGAGAGCAGAGACCCAGTAGCGGACCAGTGAAGAGGCGGGCCAGAGCTGAGTCTCGACCCCTGCAACCACAATTAGTAATATAATAGTGAGTACACACACACACACACAGTCTAGGTGGCCAAAGACTGCAAACCTCACTCAAAGAAAAAGATCTTGGGGTGAGTATAATACCGAGCACATCTCCTGAGGCACACATCAATCAGATAACTGCTGCAGCATACGGGCGGCTGGCAAACCTAAGAATTGCGTTCCAATACCTCACTAAGGAATCATTCAAGACTCTGTATACCATATACGTCAGGCCCATACTGGAGTATGCAGCACCAGTTTGGAACCCACACCTGGTCAAGCACGTCAAGAAATTAGAGAAAGTGCAAAGGTTTGCAACAAGACTAGTCCCAGAGCTAAGGAATTGTCCTACGAAGAAGGTTAAGGGAAATCGGTCTGACGACACTAGAGGACAGGAGGGTTAGGGAGACATGATAACGACATATAAAATACTGCGAGGAATAGATAAGGTGGACAGAGACAAGATGTTCCAGAGAGGGGACACAGAAACAAGGGGTCACAATTGGAAGTTGAAGACTCCTATGAGTCAAAGGGATGTTAGGAAGTATTTCTTCAGTCATAGAGTTGTCAGGAAGTGGAATAGCCTAGAGAGCGACGTAGTGGAGGCAGGAACCATACATAGTTTTAAGACTAGGTTTGATAAAGCTCATGGAGCAGGGAGAGAGAGGACCTAGTAGCAATCAGTGAAGAGGCGGGGCCAGGAGCTATGACTCGACCCCTGCAACCACAAATAGGTGAGTACACACAAACACACATTGGACAGGCTGCAAGCCTGGTCCAGCAATTGGCTCCTGGAGTTCAACCCCACCAAGTGCAAAGTCATGAAGATTGGGGAAGGGCATAGAAGACCACAGACGGAGTACAGTCTAGGAGGCCAGAGACTACAAACCTCAATCAAGGAAAAAGAACTTGGGGTGAGTATAACACCAGGTACATCTCCTGAGGCGCACATCAACCAAATAACTGCTGCAGCATACGGGCGCCTAGCAAACCTAAGAACAGCATTCCGACATCTTAATAAAGAATCGTTCAGGACCCTGTATACTGTGTACGTTAGGCCCATACTGGAGTATGCAGCACCAGTTTGGAACCCACATCAAGCCAAGCACGTAAAGAAGCTAGAGAAAGTGCAAAGGTTTGCAACAAGACTAGTCCCAGAGCTAAGGGGTTATGTCCTACGAGGAGAGGTTAAGGGAAATCGAACTGACGACACTGGAGGACAGAAGAGATAGGGGGGACATGATAACGACATATAAAATACTGAGAGGAATTGACAAGGTTGACAGAGACAGAATGTTCCAGAGATGGGACACAGCAACAAGGGGACACAGTTGGAAGTTGAAGACTCAGATGAATCACAGGGATGTTAGGAAGTATTTCTTCAGTCACAGAGTGGTCGGGAAGTGGAATAGCTTTGGGAAGGATGTAGTGGAGGCAGGTTCCATACATAGCTTTAATTAAAAGAGGTATGATAAAGCCATGGCGCAGGGAGAGTGACCCAGTAGCGGCCAGTGAAGAGGCGGGACCAGGAGCTATGTCTCGACCCCTGCAACCACAACTAGGTGAGTACACACACACACACACACACACACACACACACACACACACACACAAAAATGGACCTGACGACACTGGAGGACAGGAGAGATAGGGAGACATGATAACAACATATAAGATACTGAGAGGAATTGACAAAGTGGGCAGAGACAGAATGTTCCAGAGATGGGACACAACAACAAGGGGACACAGATGGAAGTTGAAGACTCAGATGAATCACAGAGATGTTAGGAAGTATTTCTTCAGTCACAGAGTTGTCGGGAAGTGGAATAGTTTAGGAAGCGATGTAGTGGAGGCAGGCTCTATACATAGCTTTAAGCAGAGGTATGATAGCTTATGGCGCAGGGAGAGGACCCAGTAGCGGCCAGTGAAGAGGGGGGCCAGGAGCTTTTACTCGACCCCCGCAACCACAACTAGGTGAGTACAACTAGGTGAGTACACACACACACACACACACACACACACACACACACACACACACATATATATATATATATATATATATATATATATATATATATATATATGTCAGGAGGGGTCCCAAGACTGATCCTTGGGGGACCCCACTGTCACCTGTGCTCCCCTTTCATACCTTATTTCCTATTATTACACCTTGCCTCTTATTATCCCGGTATCCCTGCCACCACCCCTGCCAACAGCCCTGCCACCACCCTGCCACCACCCCTGCCACCACCCCTGCCACCACCCTGCCAACACCCCTGCCACCCCACCCTCCCACCACCCTCCCACCACCCCTGCCTCTTCATATTTATTACTGCGTCAAGTCAGGGAAGATGCGGACAGCTCATCCCAGGCGTTATTTTTCGACACTGACAGAAGACGCGCGTGAGACTACAGTACTTGTGTACATGTCTGCGGTCTGTGTGTACTCACCTAATTGTGGTTGCAGGGGTCGAGACTCAGCTCCTGGCCCCGCCTCTTCGCTGTCCGCTACTGGGTCTCTGCTCTTCCTGCATCATGTTTTATCAACCTGTCTTAAAACTATGTATGGTTCCTGCCCCCACTATATCTTCTCTAGACTATTCCACTTCCGACTACTCATGGCTGAAGAAATGCTTCCAACATCCCTTTGACTCATCTGAGTCTTCAACTTCCAGTTGTGTCCCTTTTTCCTGTGTTCCCTCTCTGGAACATCCTGTCACTGTTCACCTTGTCGATTCCCCGCATATTTTGTATGTCGTTATCATGTCTCCTCTGACCCTTCTTTCCTCCAGTGTTGTTAGTCCTATTCCCTCAACCTTTCCTCATAGGACAGACCCCTGAGTTGTGGCACTAACCTTGTCGCAAACCTTGCACTTTCTCTAGTTTCTTTACGTGCTTGACCAGGTGTGGGTTCCAGACTGTTGCTGCATATTCTAGTATGGGCCTGACGTACACGGTGTACAGTGTCTTGAACGATTCCTTTGCGAAGGTAACGGAACGCTAATCTTAGGTTTGCCATGCCCATATGCTGCCGCAGTTATCTGGTTGATTGTGCCCGGAGACGGCTTTTGGGGTTATACTCAACCCAATGTCTTTTTTCCTTTGCTGAGGTTTGTAGCCTTGTCCGCCAGCCTGTACTCTGTCAGCGGTCTTCTTTGCCCTTCTCCGATCTTCATGACTTTGCATTTGGTGGGGTTGAATTCGAGAAG